>VMBQ01003515.1:65331-87025 GCA_007657795.1 Dreissena rostriformis | reverse complement strand
CAAAGGAAATATAAATATTGTAACAAAACAAAAACAATAAAGTTCTTATTATAGTTCAAATATGAACAATATTCATTTTTTTAATGTTTTATCTGTCTAATTTACATCACAAACAAGACACGTTTGTCGGCATGTTTTTAATTGACCCTTTTGCGATTGTTCCCAATATATAGGCAACATGTTTTCTGTATATGAAAAAACTTGGAAAGGTGTATTTTGAGAAACGCTAGATTGCAAAAAAGTAGACGGAATTATATTTGCAAGGCGAACTCGGCACAAAGGTCAACATCGGTCGGGTTATACAAAACGTTTTGCGCTTTACCGCAAAAATGTTGGTTTGATGCATTTTTTTTTAATTTTATGTTTTCAAGAGTTTGTATGTGTCCAAATTAAACCGTACTCTATTGCAGTTAAAACTGTTATAAACTTGGACGAAGAGTCTTATTTATGGTAACATGATGTCTGAATGTCGATTCAGTAGTCATTTATAAGTGCAGATTGTGTTCATTTGTTCTGTTTAAACATCGTAAACGTGTTATTTTTTATACATTATACATGGCTGAACGCACACACATACAGGACGTACAGGGCACAGAATCTAACAAAGACAGTAAATAGACACGAACTATACAAGGGACACACACATTAAAATAAATTGAAGTTTATAGTTTTACAACATAGAAGTTACCAATTCTACACTTATAACTACTAGTCGTTCTAGCCGAATATCGACTTGTCGTGCTTGCATTGAATTTCGTTGCTTGTCGTGTTAGCCAAATTGTTGGTGTACATTAGAAATGTCATTAGAAGGTGTTTTAAAATATTTTTTTCGGAGAAAACACATTTTATTTGGAATTATTTACGTCCGCATATATAAGTGCACTTGAAAAAGGAATATAAAACGGATATTTTGGCAGATTTAAAATGTGCTTGTCGTGCTTGCGTGCATTGTAACGTAAAATCTAGGAATTTGCCTCGAATGATAGACAAAACTATTCATCTGGTGTCAGATATTTATATAACCGAGAGTAGTGCTCAACTTAACCCTTAGCCTGCGCTTTATTTCGTCAAAAAAGAGTAAATAATAAGATACTTACGTGGATTTGAAGTTTCTAAGCGGAGGCAATGTTTACAATTTTTTACTTGACGTGCTAGCCAAAATGACGTCACGAACCACGTGGTATGGCCACACTGATTCAAGATACGTTTCTGCATAGGGCGTTCAACATTTTGCTCATTCGAATGTTATGTCGTCTGCTGAACACGTAATTGGTTACTAGAAAAGGAACTAAAGAGAGGCATTCATTCATAACTGGAATACAAAATTGCCGAGAGACAATACTTTATAAAATCTTTATTAAGGACTCTTTCGTCTCACAGGCATAGCAAATCAAGCGGTCGGGTAGAGAAGCACCCCGGTGAAGCTGGTAAACCTGTCACCCCATATGGAGATGTCGGTTAAGTCGAAGTTCTCCACAGACACCGTGTCCCCAACCTTCAACTGCAGTACGGCCACCTGAGTCCCCTGCTCATGGCGCCCCACGGAACCATGCCCGAACAGGCTCACCGTCCTCTGTCCGTTACCCACGATCGAGGCTCTAAACTCGGAATCTATCCACGACATAACGGTTGCTGAGAAAAGATATACGCCAGATTCGGGGACGATGAAAATGCCGTTATTGGCGCCACCGAGGTTGGTGATCACCGTGTCGAAGATGATGTTTTGGTTGACACCAAGGTGTTCTTCTTTGTAGCGAGCCAATGTAGCGAGGAAAGCCACAGGTTCGTTTTCGGATAGGACCAATCGACGGGAAGGGCCCTCAGTTGAGTTCTGATGGACCTTTTTACCGTGGTTCATTTCTGAAAATGGAATTATTGTAGCTGTGCAATAGTATTTCGTTGTTCACGATCGAAAAGGACAATACTATTTCACGATTTGTAGCTGATGTGTTGCTTCATGAATGTGTGACGCCTGATATGATTCTTTCACATTCTATTATCAGAAAATTCTCTATGACTGATCAATGTGAAATTGAAAGTGAGAGCTAGGCAAATACCTTGCGAACTTGGTAAATGAATCGGTAGCTAGGACATTTTTGTTTAAATACTATTTTACGCCATTTTCAACTACTTTAAAATTTCAATCGCGGCGACAGTTCCTGGATCCCATCTAGTACTGTCTTTTTAAACCTGGATCTTACCATCCAGTCTCAACGCTATTCCGAAACAATAGATCACCACGAAGGGAGCCAAAACTACAATTGTCGCATGTTTTTGGAAGTTCCGGCCGATGATTTAACCTTCGACCTCCCACATCCGAGGTGCACACCATTGAGCCTCTTTGATGATCCAGTAAATTGTCGGTCTCATTCGAAAAGCACGTGAATAAACTGTGACATACTGCAATAACACCCTCATCCATCAAGGCTGAAGATTTTACGTTTGATCCCCGTATAAAGAGTCTATAGATAATACAACTATGAGGATTACTCTTAAATGCGACTTGTGTGCATCACCTATCTCATATCGTCGGTAACGTTCTAAAAGGATGTAACCCCAGCTTGTCACAAACTGGAGGTAAGTACTATGTTTCGAACAAAACAGGCGATATGCTATTCTAGACGGGTTGGGTATTTTATGAATCAGTATTAACAAATAACTGTGTGAAACACAAAAATGTATAAATAGCCCGGGATCTCTTACCATCTCCAGGCTTCTGATTCAGAATCCTGTTCTCTAATTCTAATAGATCCATTTTCGTTTCCATGGCCTTCATTCTTCCATTCATCCCATTGATCGTCATCTGTAAATCAGTTATCGTTTTCCGCATCTCTCCAATAACTTCTCCATCATTATCCTGTAACGCAAAAGACGGAGCCGATACCACTACTATCAAAAAAGCGAAGACAAACAACATCTTACATGCGAATACGCCGACAACTTGAATCAAACTGATCATGGATCATATATATATATTTTGAAGTTATAGTTAAACACTTTGAGATAAAAGGTGAATGTGCACACTATGAGCAAATGCTACTTATCTTTAATGGACAACGAACTGGAACATAGGCCGACCGAGTTTATAGTGACCCATTTCTTGTTTAAAACTGTAGTGGACACATCCCTTATTAGTTTTGTCTATACCTTAGGTCTCGATCGAAAAGGACATAACTTTTTTAAAGCTGCAGTTTTGTGCTTTTTGAACGAGACCGATGATACGTTGTATACTAATATATATATATATATATATATATGCAACACACGCGTCAAAAGGCTTTCGTATTACGGAAAGGTTTAATGTTTATTAAAAAGTCTCTTCGTTAGAGATTATACGAAATCGTGTCCATATTTTTATCAAAAACTTTCAAGAGATGACATTTAGACCTGACTTATCGTTATCTTCCCAGGTCAGATATAAATGGGCTCAGCTCAAGTGGCCGAGTTATTAAAGCATCGGGCTTTAAACTGATAGATCAATGTTCTATTCCTTTGCGGGGGGCTTGGTTTAATGTCGGCGGAAAAGACACTTTTTCCGATATAAGTATTTGTATACAAGGGACCATGAATAAGTGAACTGTCGCCGCATTATTAACTTAAATTGTTGACAATTGCGAGTCTCAATTTTATGTGGAAATGTGTATCTTATTCGATGATACATTTTCATCGTTGAAGCTAATATAATATACTAGAAAATGTACATTATGATCATTGATTAAATATTTTACAAACTTTAAATGAGTCGTCTCAAACTAGGTTTTTACAAAATAAAGAAACCTCCATAACTTGGGGAAAACGATGTAGAAAAAAGCAGATTGGCCGTCGCCTTCTCAACATTGAACTAAGACTGTGCTGTTTTCAATTTCGCATCAATTCGCCTATGACACCAAACGGGTTAATCTTCCGCGATTACAACGTGTTATTTGTTTAAGTTTAAAGGGTAAGTTTGAAACAATGGACATCTTTCCGACTGAAGCTTGACAGAAAGCAGATATAGGAAATGTTTTGGTTGTTTGTTTATATATCGCATCAACTGTATTTAAATTACTGATTACTCGTGGAGAAAGACTTAAATAACTTGACCCCCACTTAACTGTTAATCAAAGTAGGAGAAGATTGATTATTAACGTGACTTATGTGAATTATTAACGTGACTTATGTGAACAAAACGATGTATACAATTATAATAAACAAAAGAGGATACACCCGGCCCAATGGGCCTATAAATCACCAACTTTAAAAACTGTGAAATGTGAAATGTCAATCGTATGAGAAGTAAATATCAAAACGTGTACATAATTGTGGAAGTTACGTCACCTTCATGCGAATAGACTTTAACCTGTATGTACTAAAGGACGTATGGATTCTTTGCATAATGGAAGTATTGTCCCGTGTTAGTTGTATATTGTTGAAAATGAAAGGTCTTCTTCTTGCGTATGATGTAACTACAAGTATGTGTAGAACCAAGACAACCGGGAGACTCACCCTCATGAAAATCCCAACCGTTCATGACAATCTAAACCGATCAAGTCAGGATTCGGACTCACGCGGAAAGGGACCTAGTGATTCCAATTCAAGTACTCCAACCACTCGGCCGTTGAGACCACCATAGTCGATAGTACTTCCAAACATGAGGTCTCGTTCTTTTGGGACAAAACCAACGGCTTGGTTATATTCATTGTGTACGCCATGATTCCTGTTTAAGGGACGTTCTCAAGCTTTTTTCTTCAAATGATCCGAAAAAGAAAGAGTTCATCTCTTTCTTTGATTGTTATGCCTCTTCGTTATCAAGAATCAGTAGGTGTTGAATAAATGGATCGACACTTTTGTTAAAGTTGGCGTTCAAGTCTTTTTCCTTACCTGGTTTAAATATATATTGTGTAACCTATGCCACTTGCATAGGTTAGAAAAGTATCATTTCAAGCAGCTTTTGGGCGAGTTTTAATAAACTTATACAGTCGTTTAAACCCTTTCATTGTTTCCAGAAACATGCAACAGACAACAAAAAGATTAAGAGCCTTAATATGAAATACCCATGCCATACTGTATATTTTATTAATCTAAGTTGAAAACTCTGAGCTAGAAGTCGAACTTTTTAATCTTTTGGTGCATTTTTTTCAAATATCCATAGCAACTAAATCACGGTTTTCTTACATAAGCACGCAAGTTCAAGCTTGTCACAAGCTGGAACTAACGTGCTTATGTAAGAAACCCGTGATTGAGATGCTATAGAACAATACAGCATCGTCATGAGGACGTCTTTATCTGCATGAAATTATTTTACGATTGACTAATTTTCGAAATAATAAGGTGACGGTTAACAGACAAAAAAGCTAAAAAGAGGCAATTATAAATAACAGGAATAAAAAATTGCTGATATACAATACTTTATAGAACTTTTATTGAGGACTCCTTACGCTTAAAACATAGCAAATCAAGCGGTCGGATAGAGAAGCACCCCTGTGAAGCTTGTATACCTATCACCATATACATAGCGATATCGGTAAGGTCGACGTTCTCAACAGACACCGTGTCCCCAACCTTCAACTGCAGCACGGCTACCTGAGTCCCCATCTCGTGTCGCCCCGCGGAACCATGTCCAAACAAGTTCACCGTCCTCTGTCCAATAACGACGATTGAGGCTCGAAACTCGTTGTCTACCGACGACATCACCGTTGCGGAGAGCACGTAGACTCCTGACTTGGGAATATACCGTGATTGACGTTGAAGGCACCACAAAGATTGGTGATCACTGTGTCGAAGATGAAGTTCTGGTTAAGACCAAGGTGATCTTCTCTGGCTTTAATTGCAAAGGAAGCGAGGAAAGCCACAGGTTCGTTTATGGCAAAGACCAATCGACGGGAAGGGCCACCAGTTGCGTTCTGATGGAGCTTTTAAGCGTGCTTCATTCCTGAAAATATATTTACATTAGCTGTGTGGGATAAGCGTTTAAAAATCTCGATCTCGATCGAAAAGGACGCAATAGAAGCTTTTGTCAAGCAACAGTTAGGAAATTTTCGATTGAGACAGACGATATGAAGATTCCTTCATGGAAAGACTGAGGTCAGCTCATTTTCTTTCCACATTCATCTTTCAGAAATGTTATTTTTTAACGTCAACTTCTCATAATTAAACCGTAGAATATTTGTGATATTTTGAAATGTTCGATTGCAAAGTAATTTTAAGCAGCCAGTAATATGTTGGTTCCATGGTAATACGTTGCTATTCACATCGTCGATTTCGAATACAGGGGACCCAACTTCGATTCCCAACTGGGCCAATATTATTTCAGAAGTTTAAATAATTCGATGTGACATGCATAATTTGTCTCTAACCACAAAGCAAGCGTGTTTATATGATATATCACTCATATTTTATATTGACGGCAAAATAGATAATAAATTTCATTTCTGTTTTGGTATGTGATGATTTGGCGCCAAATTATGGTTTCAAAGTCATTATTGAGCACTTAATTTTCTTTAACAAGCTAAACTAAAAGTTTCACACGAATCTGAATTTGATAACTTGTTATGGCTTGCGGAAACATTTAAGATGGCGCTGAGATAAAGTTCTGGTATGCAAATGAGATGATGTCATTGATATTTGAATATTACGGATTGCACCGGTTACTCGTATACACCGGTAATAGGGTCAACCATCATATTACAAACCGTTGAAATGGACTTCTTCTTTTTTTTCATCGGAAGTTTATATTCTCAACGGTGATTAGGAACGTAGACCTACTGATCGTGAAATATACACAAGGCAGACAATATTTGGAATAAATATTGCGACAAAAGGAAAAATGCTTATGTTTCAAGCTGGCCCGTTGGAAGCAAAATGTGATTATGGGTCACAGTCTTACTAAGACGGAGGGGATCAGGAAATTTTTGTTCTTGCTTGGTCTTTTGTCTGATAACTCGGTGTCCTCTCCACCAGTAGAGGTGAACCGATGACTCGTCAGGTTAAGGTTTGCATTTCCACCACCAGATTTTGATGAGCACTTTCTCTTAATTATGCTCACATTTTTGTTAGAAAGGTTATTTGATACGGCTTTGTTTATATTGTAGCTTGATTGAGAATATTGCTCACATAACTTTAAGTGTTTGTAGCGTTCGTTGTGTTATGTAGTGAGAGTCTTTTACATTGAAACTCGACAAATTCTAGCTTCTCTGCCTGCAGTCTCTCACTCGGGTAAAGTGAAGTACAGTCAATAATTATGTAAACCTGTTCCTCCAGAGAGTGTTCATCCCACAGATTCGTAGCTTTGCATGACAGGAGGTTCACTTCATATTGTATCACGATGAGAGCCTTGCACAGACATGTAAATTGGTTGCCTGGGAGTAACCAATGGTAAGATACGTGATAGTGACGTGAATCGCACCTGTGTATGACGTGAGCCGCAAGGCTTGAGTTAGTTTTGATTTACTCCTCGAGCGAGAAAGATGTGGGGAAGTTAAGATATTAAGTTATGATTAAAAATGTAGAAACCACTATACCATTTAGTTTTGGCTTTTAAAGTGGTACATATATGTTTTACGTAGCCACGACAAAGATTGAAGTCGATGCTACGCTAGAAGAAATTATAAAAACTGTTTTGTTAGCCTGTTTTTGTACATGTACATTTTTATTTCTTCCCGCACCGGCTTCTACATGTGGGAAGGAACCGAGTTTAAAGATTGCGTAAAATTTGCTTTGCGCGGTTGCTGACACTCTCGAGCAAAATGAGTCATACCTCGTTCTTTAGAGAAAAATATGCGCTTTTCACACCAGTTAAGATCTCCATTACCAGATGAGCCAGTTAAACAAACACCTTGCATAACATTCGATTGTGTCGTTGTACGAGCTGACTGCAGTAACAAGCTATTTTGATTATAGATTATGCAAGGCGTTTAAAGAAATGGCTCATCTGGCGATGGAGATCCTAACTACCGTAGAAAGCGCATACTTTTCTCTAAAGAACGAGGTATGTCTCATAGAAGGTGGTACATAAATAAAATACTTACGGCTAACTTTCTATCGTGAAGCGAGAGGTCTTTTGTCTTGGAAACGTTTCCGAAAATGACGTAATGATCACGTGGTATGGCAACACTGTTACGGTTTTGTTCTGCTGCGGAGGAAAACGACTTCTAGAAATAGATCTCGACTGCTTCACACTGCACCCCCAACACATAAACGATCTGTTAGTGTCCACGTACGTAAATTCGTAACTTATAGGCTTACACGCACAAGTCTTTGCACATTTAATTAACCACCAGTGTCTACACGATGTGCATTCTGCATCACACAGTATTATTTTAGTCGATGGCACCATAAAACATATCTGTTATTTTTTTAACGTTTATGACTGTATTACGCCGGGAAGAAATAGTTTATGGGAAATGGACCGTTCCCCATTTATTTTTTAGTCAATCAGGTAGTAGCAAACATTCAGTGCGCCGAAGTATCCACCATTTTGTGCTCTCAAGCTATTTGTTACTCATAACAACCGGATCACGTGCATGTCATGCAACGGTAACCCCAGTATGTTTTTGTTGTTCTGACCTATCAGGAGCTTTTAAAATATTACATGCGACATAGTCTGTTGCTATCCACCATTTTCTGCTCCCAAGCTTTATATACCGCAGTGAATGAATAATAAATGTGGAACGGTCTATTCCTAGTACCAGATCCGGACTCATTAGCCATTATTTCGGTACCGGGTGCCGAAAGTAATAGGATAAAGTAAACACGTTATACCTTCTCCATCGCGTTGTACAATTGCGAACAATAAAACAAACACAATCGCTATGGAAGCGGGGACGTCATAAACTGGGACACTGATACTACCGACAACGCCAGACGACACGATACGCCGGGGGAACGGTCGAGGAATCATGCGATTCGACGGAACCAACGAGTTAGGGGTCCGCCTTATCCGCTGTATCCGCCGTAGTAATGGATATAATTTAGTTGAAAAAATGATTCAATGTGTTGTGACAATTGACTAGTGATGGATTTATTACTCTTCCTTAATTATTAAGTATTCTTAATACTTACTTAAGCTTATTATTGAGACTCTGTTACTTAAGTTCACACTCACTTTTAATTAATTTCAAAAATGAAATCTTGAGACACTAGTTCTTTTGTTATGCATTTATTTTAAACCTTCAAGTATATACTTATTATTTTATTTTTCTTGTGGTACGTTTCACGGCGACTCATCGTTTAACTATTTGGCTTTAAAATTGTGTAAACAAAAATTCTTTAAATTTGGTTTGTACCACGATGAGAGCCTTGCATAGACAGGGGAATTGGTTGCCTGGGGTAACCAATGGTAAGATACGTGATAGTGACGTGAATCTCACCTGTGTATGACGTGAACCGGCCGCAAGGCTTGAGTTGGTTTTGATTTACCCCTCGAACGAGAAAGACGTGGGAGAGTTCAGATATTGAGTTATGATTACAAATGTGGAAACCACTATACCATTTAGTTTTGGCCTTTAAAGTACTACAATATTTAATATAACTCAGAATTGGTTTTCGCACAATGCCCAATATGTTGCACTCGAGCAAAAAGTGTGACATCGTCTCCTCTGCATGGTTGCATATGCGACAAGTTGGATCATCTTCACTTTTGTTGAAACGTGCTCGAGTATTCTGAAGGATTTATGTATCATTAACTTTAACTTCGCTAGGGGTCTATGGACCGTTCCAGAATTGTACCCCTACACCGACTGACGTAGTTAATGTTTCTATAATCGTGCAGGTATCTGTAGCATTTGCGAGGTTTATCTATTGATATGTGTTATAGGTTTATATGTCTTAGTTAATTTGTGTTAAAAGCTTTTTTGCATATAAAATCGTGCCAGCTCTAACTTGTCTATGAGACTAAGATTTGGCAGTACAATTTCCAGACCGTACAGCAAAATGGGACTGAATTCAGTTTAATAAATATTGAACAGATATCGTATGTATAATCAGGGACTGCATATTTGATATAAAGTCCCTGGTGTAATGTAGTAGCCAGCTGGTACGGTGGTACTCTATTTCGATAGATGAGAGAGTTTATTTGGCCTGTTATGATGGAATTTCAGAAATGTAAAATACTCTGAGCCATGCAAACTGGAAAGTCTCTTTAACCGTTTAAAGTGATCTAAAAACGCATACCAGTGATGACAACATGGTGGTTATATAAAAAATCGCAAAACAAACTCATCAGAAAGCCATACTAAATCTCATTGAAGTAATAGCTATTTAAAGAACCATGTAAGTTATATGATGTAATTAATAGTCTTTCAGATTCATTTCTTCATAATTTTAGTGTAACCCAGGCGATTAAGTTATGGAAACATTGTCTATGAAATCAGATAATTCGATAATATCAATCTAAATGATGTCAACATGTATTTTAAAAGTTTTGGAATGCATTTTTATATTGAACGTGTTATGGTGAAACATAGGTTAATGCAATTAATTCAGTCATATAATGTTGTTGTTTAAGGTTAACCTGGATTTTCTTCAATTTTCAATTTTCTTTCAATATGTGCAAGGAAGAATAAACTGTATGTATATATTACTGTAAAAGAATGGAAGTTGAAAATTTGGCCTGAATTACTTGCTTTCTTAGGTGGAATATGAACAGAAATAAGTGACTACTGACGTCTCGCTACCCATTGATTACTAGAATTCAGTTCTTTTGTGCATCGCTCAATTATGCCAGCTCACTTAACTATGCATAAAGAGATTCAAAAACAGCAACAGACCTGGACAATTATCTGACAGAATGCCAAATGTAAAACATGAATTAAGAAATAGTTAGATTTGCATTAATGGGTAATTCAGAGTATATATGACGCATGTTTTCAGCTATTAAAAAACTTAAAAAAATTGTGAAGTGTCTAGTTGTGAGAAGAGCGTAAAGTTTATATTAGGATCATAGTCCATTGTTGTGAGCTTGCTACACAAAGTTTTCGCATTTATTGGACTTTCACAAAGGAGGCAAGGCACTTTTCTATATCCAAGCTATAGTTTGCATCCCAAATACCACAGATAAGTATTCTGTTCTGGAAAACCGATAGCGAACCAGGTCGGGTAGAAAACGAACACTGTATGCTGTGATATCAGTATTTAATGGATTCAACTCGATGTATAGTAAATTGCTGCAAAACAAAATAAAAAAACGTTCAGTTCTGCAGTAAAGTACAATGAAAATGATGTATTGTAATCAAAAATACTTTAATTGACAGAAAAAAAGGTAAAACATATAGCCTATACTGAAATTATAAACAATGTCATAGATACGAAAGAAAAGCTTTGGAAGTTACCCTAACACATATAACATATAGCCTCAACTGGGTCGAAATGGTAGGTACGACATAATTTGAGTACGAATAACATTTACAGAAAAAACCTGAACAAACGAATATAACTCAAAATAAGTACTGACTAAACAGAATTCAAGCTATATAGCATTGATAACATGTGGAAACTTACACCATGCGGGGCTATAAACCGGTATAAAACGTCTAAGAAATTTCAGAAACTGCAATGGCGGTTGCCGCCACGAACATTCGCGTCTTGAACGAAGGTAACACCACACTATATCCAAGCGTAGTAAGAAGTGCAATATTATACGGTTACAGATCACTCAATATAGCCAGCACACTCCCCACCTGGTGTCAGTGACAACACTAAAATGACTGACAAAAAACAAAATTAAATGTATGTCCTACATTTGTAACTACTAAATTCAATACTAATTTCAAATTGGTTAATTTTGACTGAAAGTATTTCCAACAAAAGGTAGATACACATATCATACAACTAGTAATTACATGAAATGATCCTCAAAGTGTTTATATTGCTTCTCAAAACAGTCAAAGCGGATGTAAAGCATTTACTGAAATAACAAGTCACAGTAACTAATGTAACACTAAGATCAGATTACAAAAATGACCGCAGACGGGAAAGTTTCAAATAATACATATTTAACTGTTTATACACGGTTTCAAAAATGCAAGCACATTTCGGTATTCAAAAAATGCAATCAAACAGACACCAGATTTTGTAACATATATCCCTCATAAAATAACACCAAACTGAGATACATGGCATAGCAAATTATCACACATAGCATGTTAAGCTGTACATTTCACCAGTAGCACTAAGTCAACAATAGGTCTGACAAAACAACACTTTTAACCATCCTTGAACATAGTAACTTCTACCTTACGGGCAAGATGGTCAGCGCTCGAAAAAACCTGAGACACAAAACCAATCGGCCACTTGTTACGGACAAACTCCTTGTCCATAACAAGAACAACATCACCCTTGTAATAGGGTCTTGTACTGTGTTCCATTTCTGGCAAAGTTGAAGGGTTTGGAGATAGTCTCGTCTCCACCTGAGCCAAAACTGATCTGCAAGGAATTTAACCCTTTTCCACTGATCTTTATATAGAAGTTTGATATCCATATCCCCTACAGCTTGTTCATCGCTCAAGACCTTCTGGGTCAACATGGTAGCAGGACTTAAGACAACAGGACTGTCGCAATCTGAGGACAGGGGCACTATTGGACGAGCATTTATGATGGCAGAGATGAATGTAACAAGAACGTCATGACTCAAGTTGGACACATTTCCAAGCATAGCATCTAATATTCTGCGGGTCACACCAATCATGCGCTCCTATGAGCCACCAAAGTGAGAACTATGTGGGGGATTGAATTTTCAAACACAGTCTGAAGTGTAAAGAAAATAACGGGTGTCTGCACTCTCTACATTTATAGCATCCACCTGTTAGGAATCCGTTGCCCCTACAAAGTAAGTCCCACGGTCAGAACGAAAAACTTTTACCTTCCCTCTGATAGCCAGAAACCTACGCAGGGCATTTATAAAGGCCGAAGAAGTCATCTCTTCAATTACCTCAATATGAACCGCACGGATAGCAAGACAAGTAAACATGACGGCCCAACGTGTTGAGCAGGCATGCCCACCTCTAGTCTTTCTGGCAACAACATTTCAGGGGCCAAACACATCTACACCTACATGGAAAAAGGGGGAACTTCTTTCTATTCTATCTATAGGAAGATCTGACATTTTCTGAAACTGAAATATTCCTCCTAACTTTCTACAGGTCACACAGTTATAAATGAAACTGGACACCAAACGCCTACCACCTGTAATCCAATAACCAGCAGACCTAATGGCTCCTTCTGTAAAGAGTCGACCCTGATATTGCACTACCTCATAAAAGTGACTAGCAATGAGTTTAGAAACAGGGTGGGATCCTGGAAGAATGACAGGGTGCTTTTCACTGATGAGGAGAATACTTCTACTCAATCTGCCACCTACTTTTAACAAACCATCTGAGTCTAAAATGGGTCAAGCTTCAAGAGACTGCTAGACTTCAAAACTGACTGATTGGCCTAAAAACATTCTAACTCGTCATTGTAAACTTCCATCTGTACTTGTCTTAATATGAAATCTTCAGACTGAAATTTGAAGTCGGGAGATTTATACTGAACCTGTGCCTCTAGCACAGAACTGGCAGTCATGTTCTGATGGCGGGCAAGAGCTAAGAACCTCAGAACAGAGATTGCCAGAACAAGTCTTTTTCAACTTGAAAACTTCGAAAACATGTCGGACCATTTGGATTCAGAACAGACAGAGAAATCGGTAGCTAAGGTAGTTACTTGGCAGCGGATCTCAGAGTCATCCCCAGGGTTCAACAAGGGAAAGAACTCTGGTATAACTTCCTCGGACTGATGTAAAAATGAGGGGCCATAAAACCACTGACTTTCTAGTAACTGCCTAGGACTACAACCTCTACTACCAATGTCTGCAGGATTGGCGGATGAAGCAATGTAATGCCACTGATTAGCGGAGTTCGAATGACGTACTCTATGAACCCTGTTGCTGACGTAAGTATGGAAACGCTTTGAAGTGTTGTGCATATACCCAAGTACGATACGACTGTCCGAATAGAACTTTACTGCAGAAATAGGTAAACATGAATGCTGCTTTATGAAGTCTGCAACCACACCTGCGAGAACAGATGCACATAGTTCCAACCTTTGAATGGTATGACCGCTACGCGGAGCTACTTTCGATTTATCCATAACAAAACTACATTCCCTACTCTCAGGACTAATGGCAACTACGTATGCAACTGCTGAAATGGCGAGCTCGGAAGCGTCTGAGTAAACATGAAGCTCAAATGAAATGAACTTAGCAAGTGGCGCATGGAAATAAGCTCTAGGTATTTGCACATCACCAAGTTCCGGCAAGGCTTCTTTCCAAGATAGAAACTTGGACAAACTTTACTTCCAGGTCGTCTGTATTGGTCTAATAGCGGTGTTGCGGACTCATTTGCAGTAGAAACGACCGCATATGCCCTTCTTGCCTTCATGAAATTTGATGACTTTGCGACAAGTCACAAGATAGTGGCATGGTTGACGGCACAGAGCGATGCAATTGGAAAATGGCAATCAACGCAAGTAAGGAAACACTTTATCCCATGTCAACTGGTAATTAATAAAACATCAAAAGCGCGAAGCAGAAAGACCTCATTGATATTTTCATTGCTACGTGTTATGAAGATGTTCGATGTTATCTTGTTATTTTTTGCCGCGTAATTTCAAAGAAACTGAACAAAACACCGGTAAATACAATTCTATAGAACAAACAAAAGACTATCGTTACCGGTCTTCTTTCAAATTCATCTCTTATAAATTATTCGTTTTTTACACACATTGCGATGTTGTAAGTTATTATCAATGTTTACTCCATTATTTGTATAGGACACCGTGGTTGCCATGCAAGCCCTAGCGACATACAGTGCGCACACGTACAATCCAGAGGTGGACCTAAAAGTTAAACTTGAAAAGGGGCATTGGAAGGATATTTATTCCGTGACCAGTGAAAACTCCCTCCTTCAGAGACTAATTCCAAACGTACGCATCTGCACTTGAGTATATTGTAAGCAAAGTGTTATGCTTTTACATTATATGGGTTTAACATACACTCAATTGTATTCGAGAATTGCATTTTATTCGTCAGGGAGTCTCAGTATTGTAAATACAAGGGACATAAAAAAAGTGTATGACTGCTGCAAAATACATCAAAGGCCATTGCAAAGTTTTTCAAATATTTAATATATTTGTCAAATAGGGGTTATCTTACTTTATAACTGCACCATACAATACAGATTCCAAAATACCTTTGGGAAATATTAACCACAATTTAGTTATAGGCTAAAGTTCTCGATTGCGATTGTCGACTTTGAATACTTACAAACGATAAATCCAAAACATTTATTTTATTTTTTTGTAGACGTACTTGTGGGTTTTAAGATCAGTTAAGTATTATCATTTAAGTACTAACACTTTACAATACACCTTTATTTTGTAAAACAATGAAGCTAAACATGTCAAACACCTTTTTTTTTCTCCTTACATTTTGTTCAATGAAACTACTATAAGAAATTATACATCAATTAGTATAATCTATAGTAATTAATATAATTTATTATATCGCAAGTTATAACCGTATTGCGAGCATATCACGCTTTACATAAATGGTATTGTTTTTTTCAACGCGGTTATCGTATTCGTCATGTCACAATTTTGGTACTTTTGATCAACCGAACCCAACTGCTATACATGTATCCAGTTGCTTAAAATATGACATTTAATATGATTTCATATGTTGGAAAATATAATTTTAGAGACAATTTTTAAAATCAGGCAAAGTAAATTATTAGAATGAGTACCCATTATATAATACTGTGGATGTTGAACTTTATAATTGTTGACGTAAAATAATGCAAATTGCTTCAAAACAATCAATTAAAACCGATCATCACGTCAGTTGAACATGTCGATTCTTGCGATTAACCTTCGTTGCTTATATGAGTAGGCGTGTCTCATTGATGTGTATCCTTACTACAACCAAGGTCAGGTAAAACTAAGTTGTAAACTGTTAAAATACTCACTAAAGAAAATATTTAAAAACTACAGGTCAGTCTAGCCAGTCAAAGGTAAACACACACATATTTTTGAAATCAAAATCAATATCTTCATGAAAGCGTTGAAAACAACGTTAATTTATGCTTCAGTATGACACTTTTATTGATCATCGCCAATATAGAAACCGATTAATATCGTTGTAAATATGTGAGCAATAATAATTCGATTAATCGTTTACAGTTCATTGTATAGTCAGTAGTGTTCCACATCAGATACACACATAAGAAAGGATGTGGGAATGCTACAACTGCTGCCTGTTTATTTTTTCCGTCGTCTTGCTGATAACGCAAAATAGTATACAAGCCGAGAAGGTTTACACACATTTTGTATATAACACGTGTGATTAATTCTAAAATATAAAACTTAATCATCATACCTGATGTAAGTTATTCATGAATTGCATTCTATATTTTAACGATTTAAGATGTTTAATATTTATTAGAAAAAAATAAAAGTTTTTAGTGGATAAAAAAGACATTCATTAGAACGCATGTTAATTTAACAATATATAAATGTATAAAGCATGTACTTTGGATTTTTAATAAGGCCTTCTTTTGTATTATTTAGATTCCCGTATTCGGCGAGAATTAGTTCCTTGTCACAGTTAGTGGAAGAGGGACGGGTATCTTAAAGATTGACCTGTTTTACAACAGGAAAGCTCGGGTTGACGAAGTGTGCCCTTTTGATATTAGTCCAATCGATGTTAATGTTGTAAAAATCGATAGTGCAACAAATCAAATACACCAGAGTATCGTCAAAGACAGGTAGGTAATTACGCATAAAGATTTTGTAATTTGACGAATTACAAAACATTTGAATAAATATATGTATCCGTGTCGGTGTGTATGCCTTAGCGATTGCTTAATAATATCGAATATGGACACTGTTTACGTCATTTCTAAAAAAACGCATTCATATTTTCCTACCCGTTTTAACGGATAGGACGATTGGTTTACCCTTGATCTGCCGTCCGTCCCTCTGTTCGTCCGAATCGGGATCATACGGTAACTCAAAATACTTAATCTAGTCTTATCCAACTAGGTATTTGGATAGAGAGTCACATTGGAAATATGCAATGTATAGTAGTTTTTAGACATAGATTGTGGTTGCTAGGGTTACATAAATTATTGGAAATCGTCCGAAAACTATGGATCCTTCGATAACTTTCAATATACTCAAGACAGGTTTATGACAGACGGTATGTGGATAGAGGACCATATGGGATATATGTATATTATTTCCGTTTTTCTTTTGTCAGACAAAACATAAGGTTGCTACGGGAAGACAAAAAGTAAAAATTTCCGAATAATTTGGACCCCTATAAACGAACTTAAGGCAGATATATTGAACTTGGTAATGTTGATAGCGGACCGTATGGCGNTCACTAAGGTTATACCATTTATTTGAGTCTTTATAGGTCAGTGCCCTTCCACAGAAATATTTTCAGGCGCGCCAGGCCGATCGGGGGTAGTTGTGGGAGGGGTGTCCCCTCGCGATGTTGATTTTTTTTTTAATTTAACGTGTCAATTGACGTTCTGTGGTGCGTTCTAACTCTTAGAAAAACAGCGTCAAAAGACGTAATTGGTGGGCTATGTTATGACACTTTAAGAAAACCCCACCAGATATAAAGTCATTTATAAAGATATATTTTTAATGTTTTAAAACTTTCCCGCATAGATACTTAATTCCATACTCGAACGATTCTCCATTACGTCCGTATCAACCCGACTCTTTTACTGCATAATTACTACTTTTCAAGTTTTTATTCATTACCCGATAATCCCGTAAATTCCATTCTTGAAGCACTTTCTGGTAAATATTGACGATATAAGTTCTCAATAATTTCTTTAAAACAAACTTTGCCATTTTTCTAAAGTATCAAAAGTATCAAATAAATTTCGGCATAAGTGTCTATTTATAGATTTGAAGAAATATTGCCACTGAACATGCGTAAATACCCTGCCGTGATGTGTGCTTGTTTAAACAACGCTCAATACACGCACGCTTTCTATGCAAATGACGCGACGTTGTTCATGCTCCACTCTTTTCGCGCCGAGACAAAGGTCAACACAAAATAAATTATCACTGTTATTAGAAGCAAGAATCGGTTTATGTCGAGTTAAAATATACCTTCGGAAGTGTATTTTGGATTACTAACGTGTTGACATTAACATTCGGGATTGGGTTTCGGTTTACAAATTTAATTATGCTCATTTGAGAGTTCAACAACGCATTAACAGTTGCGTTATGAATTCAACGATAATTTGTTTAAACGCTTTACGAGTCGAGTAAATGTTTTGCAGTATTATGCATGAAATGAACAACTTCCACGAGGATTACCGCCGGTTGCCATCATCAGTCTTCTAAGAAACTGACCAAGATTTATGTGATATGTACGTCACGAGTCGTCTGCATGATTTAATTACAGGTAGTGCCTGCCTTGAGTGCGTTCACTCATTCAAAGCGTGCGCTTTTATTGGCCAATATTGATTTTTCAAAACAGCGACGCTCCGCCATTATGCGGGCTTTAATTGGGTAAAGAGATACGTGACGTAATTGACAGAGGGTCATAAATCGGCTCTCACAATTTTCGGCGAAGTCGATATCGCTTTGATCTTAAGAATTGCTAGTTGCAGTAACTGAAAAATATACACTGATCGGATTTTTTTTTAGGCGCCCTGCAGACTCTGATTTCGAAATTCAAGCGCCCCGGGGAGGGACTGTTAAATGGCATGTGGAAAACCCTGACTGGTTAGCCGAGGGAATGATTCAATTCGACTTATGATAGATTGGTGGACAATCTCTGCTTTTCCATAACGTTCATCAAGTCGAGACCATGGTTTCTCGCATGCTAAGGCTGGTTTTCTTCGGTACGATGATCTCAAGCTAACCGCGTGCTGGCGACAACTTGGCCCCAGCCACTTCACAGCCAAATTTATTCCCTCAGACGCGTTTGTATCTATCTCGAACATCACATTCTTGAAACTCGTTTTCCACGATTGATAAGACTCCGCTTTGTCACTAAATATAGTCAGACACGAAAGAGGCAAGTTTTTTTTAAGGCGAAATTTGCACAGATTATCCCCAATATTAGTGTCAGACACTGTGGGATTGTTTGTGGATTTCTTGATGAAATCTTGAACTTGATCGTCAGGTTTTACAACAGGCAAAGTTTGTAATTTGAATTTAATGTCTGGTTCAACATGACTATCCGACCCATCAGAGCCGTCGACATCTTGCTCTTGTAGTACCTTTACTTCCGCAGCCACGGCTTCGAAGGCCTTTTGCTGAGAAAGAACTTGAAGATTCGCTTCTAATTCTGTCTTTTGTTTAAAAAGAGCTGCTTCTTGTTGAGCATATTTCAGCTTTATCTTGGCAGATTCGGCTTCTGCTTGTTTCAATGCGAGGGGATCACGTCTAGAGGATCTCGAACTTTGTGTCTTTACACTACCATAAACAGAGTTTGGTTTCATGCCGAACCTGACTTTTTTCAATATTGATTGTCTAATTTCGTCAATTTTCTTCAGCGCGTGTAACTTCGCTTTTTCCTGTACTTACGCGTCTGTATTGAGAGCCGATAATTCTTTAAGACTTGCTTCACTTTTAACAGATTTTAAGTACACTTTAAATGCGTCTTTAACTTTCACGTAACTTTCATATGTTTCTTGTAATTGCTGTTTAATCAGATTAATTTCACCAACATAACTCTCATAAGTTAAACTACTTACTTTGTCCAAACTTTCAGTCACTTTGCGCCATGAACAGAGCAGCGCTTCCCAAAGTCATCAATTTTCTCTTCATAAAGAGCCATTCCTTTGGCAGATAACGGACGTACAGGCCGTGTTGACAAACAATACACTTTCTAAAGTCCGGTTGAAATACAGATGAGACTTGAGTGTGACCAATTTGAACGTGGAGTTCGATGTCCAGTACCCGTCGTCTCCATCTGCTATTAGCCAAGTGTAGGTCAATTTACTATTCTGTTCTGGAAACAGATAGCGAACCAGGTCGGGTAGAAAACGAACACTGTATGCTGTGATATCAGTATTTAATGGATTCAACTCGATGTATGGTAAATTGCTGCAAAACAAAATAAAAAGACGTTCAGTTCTGCAGTAAAGTACCATGAAAATGATGTATTGTAATCAAAAATACTTTAATTGACAGAAAAAAAGGTAAAACATATAGCCTATACCGAAGTTATAAACAATGTTATAGTTACGAAAGAAATGCTTTGGAAGTTATCCTAACAAATAGAACATATAGCCTCAACAGGGTCGAAATGGTAGGTACGACATAATTTGAGTACGAATAACATTTACAGAAAAAAACCTGAACAAACGAATATACCTCAAAATAATTACTGCCTTAACATAATTCAAACTATATAGCATTGATAACATGTGGAAACTTACACCATGCGGGGCTATAAACCGGAATAAAACGTCTAAGAATTATCAGAAACTGCAATGGCGGTCGCCGCATCGAACATTCGCGCCTTGAACGAAGGCGACACCACACTATATCCAAGGGAAGTAAGCAGCGCAATATTATACGGTTTTAGATCACTCAATATAGCCAGCACAGCTCCCGACTATGTCAACTGGCAACAAGTTGCAACATTATTTTATAATATCACTTCCCCGTAGTTTCATCATGTTACTGCGTTCTGATGAGCTTGATAGCATCATGTTGCGTTATATTTTTCGATACAGCGGGCTGCATCTATGAGTAAATGCTGTGGTTTTATGCCATTTGCGTCATATGTACACAGTTGATACTGCGCAGGTCATAGGCAGCTGCCGACTGACTATAAGGATTTAACTCCTCTTTTCTTTGTTTCAACGATGTATGAAGGTAAATTTGGGCAACTAAATTTATTCATAAATCCTTTGGATGAAAAGAGCGTTTCAAATATTAAATGTTTTCATCTTTCAGGCCAGAAAAAAACCGGTTCGTGCTGGCTTACTTTATGTGGCGGGTTTTGAAGGGCCAAAACAAGACCATTGAATACCCGATGCAGAAACCAGGTATATACCGTTGCTTCCAACATACATGCAATTGAAAACAATCATGCTATTCACACTTACTGGTGAAACTAACAACACTTAACACGGTTATCATGTTGCCGATATACTTTAGTTGAGAATTAATAAAAAATAAAAATATTGATAATGCCCCGATCCTCATAATGACCTTGTGCAATAATGCGTGCATCTGTGTGTTTGTAAACCTGTAACTACGGAATACCGTTAGGCCATCGTGGTTACACATTAAAATCTAGAGGGCGACAATGCGATAGTACGATAGTACGATGGCGACCATGCGATAGTACGTTGGCGACAATGCGATAGGACGATGGCGTCAATGCGATAGTACGATGGCGACAATGCGACAGTACGATGACGACAATGCGACAGTGCGACAATACGATGGCGACAGTGAGATAGTACGATGGCGACAATGCGATAATACGATGACGACAGTACGACAACGCGATAGTACGATTGTGACAATGCGATAGTCATATCGTACTGTCGCCATCGTATCACCGCATTGTCGCCATCGTTTTAGTGTTATCGTTCTGTCGCCATCGTATTATCGCATTGTCGCCATCGTACTATCGCACTGTCGCCATCGTATTGTCGCACTGTCGCATTGTCGTCATCGTACTGTCGCATTGTCG
>VMBQ01003515.1:0-58030 GCA_007657795.1 Dreissena rostriformis | reverse complement strand
ACACACACACACACACACACACACACACACAAACTCACACTCACACACAGACAACAAAAACAAACATTTGAAAATTCAAACATTGTACATTGTCTAACTTGACTGCATTTTATATCTGGTCAGAATTCTCGTCAAAAGCGGGACGAGGAGCAGCGGAGGATGGCCTGGTGGCAACCATGCAACAGTGTTTACCACGCATATTATTATATTTAAGAATGCTCTTTAAATTCACCGAACTATTGCGTCTAAATGTTTTATTCTCATCAAAAGACGTATCATATCGCGGAATGATAATACGTTAGACACAATATAAGCAAACCATAAAAGTCGGTTTCCGGACAATTTCATAGGGAAATATATTTACCCGCCTGGTGAGATTCTTCGGACAAAAACTAAATATAGATTTAACTTCCCCTTGACAAATCGCATGCACAAGTTACTACGAGCCCGAGAAAACCGCACACATGTATATAAGATGAATTTATGAAAGACAAAATACGAGATATAGTTTATTTTGTCTGATGTTTTTGGTGGGAGCCAACGGCTATCAAAGGAATCTACTTGCTGTTGATGGCAAACAAAAAATCACTCATACAATATTCGATGCAGATTTTGTATTAATTTGCTCTTTACTCGTTAGTTGGAGGATAAATTTATGCGTTAACCAATACATACCCACACCTGACGTCTTACATTGTTGTAAGTATGACTGTCCTTTCCTCTCTTCAGTAATAGCGAACAACACCAATCGTCATTGCTGACATGGAAACTACAAAAAGAACGCAGTGAAGGTATTTATTTATAAACTTATCAAAACTGATTTGATCAAATCATTACCAATGCATTATGTAGGTACATTGATTGCCAGTTTTAAGACAACGACAATGGACGATCGTATGTCTATTAGTTTAAGATACATTATTATAATGGGATTTTCTTAGACGAAATTCAACGCACATTTTTAACAAGCTTTGAAAACGTGTATGATTATTTAAGGTCATACCCATTTCTTATGTACAGATACGCTGAATAATACCAATGCTCAGACGATATATCACAGGTCTGTAAATCCTATTCAAACTATCGTAAACACTTGTCCTATCTCGCTTTATGAAATGTGTTTCGGTCTACTTCTGACAATAAGTACATGTAATTCAAACCCCTAACAGCGGTAACCTTCGCCATATGTTAAACGTGGTTTATTGCAATACCTGCACCAGTAAAATCGGACCCAAAAATGTTAAACAAGTCCCAGTCAAATCCGGTCACAGTCATAACAGGCTACAAAATGTCAAAACCTGAAGGAAAATGTACCCAAATAATGTATTTAAAATGTTCTCGTGACCCAATTGTGGGGTGCCCGTAACTCGATTCAAACTAGGCTTGGTTATGCTTGAGAAAAACAGTCTGATCAACTTTCATCAAGATTGAGTCATATATATAACTCCTTAACAACCCGTAAGAACCGAATATTTATGTTCTCGCACATGGTGGTACTACTTAAGATAACAATAATTTAAATTGAAGTGGGCTATGTAAACAGCTAAGCGGAACAATATTTTTTAACTATGCGCTTAAAATAGGGATCTTAAATGATACCAAATATCTTGTGCTTACTTGATCCGTAATTTATGTGTTCTTGTATAGCCGTGTGAGCTGTAAGTGCTGGTTTATTGAATCTTATACTGTCTTATGCAAATATTGATTAGGTGTGTTGCGTGTTCCCATAGTGCTTCAAAAATTTGAGTGTTTACTTAAACCACTAGTTCATTCTATTTTTGCGAATTTATTGTTAAAATGACATTTATGATATGACTGATTTTAAAATGTTCACTTCTTATCAGTTGAATTGTTTTTTTTATCCAGACAAATACATGTTTACGGTTACAGCTGTCTGGGTTTTCATCAGTAAAGTTATTGTCGGAATAATGATCTTACTTGTGTACAGTCAAATACAAAAATGTGTCCCACCAGTTTAACACTTTGTATATTTACTATGTTGACATAACATGTAGAATTCTTTCCCACATAGTAAAGGCGAACGCAAACATGGGTTTTCCGACATTCTTCCACGACCCGTAACTTGTTTTTTTATACACACATGAGGTGCATGCGTGTGGTGTATTCATAAAAAAAACTATAAGCACAATATTGTTAACGCTGTTGCGGAAATTCCAAGAAACGTGTAAAGTTAAATACACGCATTATTTCCAGCGGTGATTCTTTTCGAATTGGTTTACGTCTGTTAAATGAATATACATTAGTTTCCATCACCTTTGATACTCGGCAACACAGGTTGTTGTAACGATGATAGTGATTTGGTCCTTCATGTTGAGACGCTGCAAGATTCCTAAACGCATCAGAGATGGTCGCCCCGCTGTCCGCCGTATTCCGGTCACGATGTCTGCCCGACTGGTAATTTCAATGTTCGAAACGCTGGTGGTTCCGATGTCCACCCAGCTGTTTGCGATTGCGCTCTTCGAGCCTGTATATCAGGCCAACTTCTCGCTCTGAAATTCCATATATCTTGTTGAACCGCCGACTCACAAACGTCACGTTAACTAAGTCCGCTAAGCGCAAGTATGTCCCCGCGTGCACATCAGTGTCATCCGCCAGGTATGTTACCACGCGCCCGGAATTGTCACGCGCTAGGTTTGTTTCTGTTCGTCCTGAGGTTTTATTCGCCCTGTATGTTCCCGTGCGTTTTAAAGTGTCACTGCTTGATATGTTCTAGTGTGCCCGTTCATGTATCTGGAATATACGGGAATCATCATTTATGCAGGACAAGTTGGTACTTGTACCTTGTTTTTATGACAGTAATTTGTTATAGCTTATGTTCGGCTATGAACCGCTTTTCACAACATACTTGATTTGTACGATTCCGTACGTATTTGGAATGCCAAATAACACATGTCAGCTGTCCACTGCAAAAATATATCCCGAAAATCTCCAACGTTTTAAACGGAACTTTTATATGTCCTCCCAAGGTCCGTAGCAACAAGCAACGAGAGTATTGTTGATGGACAATTTTGAATTAATCGAATAGATATCATAGCTTCTTGTACAAAGTTTGCACATTTGCAATATTATCACATGGCAATATTTATTATCAGTTTGTTTTATACAGTTTGGTAATGTTTGACAGGTGTGTTGTCCATAAATGATCTCCGCGTTTTTCTCCATTCTCTGCCATGTTGCAAAGAAGTCAACCCCAGTTGTAAATAGCTTCTCTGAGTAATAGAGAATTATAGAGACGGGGTTTTCAAACAAGAGAATCGGTTATTACGTCCTGGATTTGTAATGGTGATGATTCTCGATTGTGCTCTCATAACATCCCTATAAATCACGTCTATTGTACAAATCTTGACATTTTAATTTGAACATTTAAAATTAGTTTGGAAACAAATACGAACAAAATGTGACATTTTGCGCGCAAATGTTGTCGCGCGCGTTTGTGAAGTTCCGCGCGTTTACTTTAGACTATATGTCCTTAAAACGCAGTGTTATCAGTCGATCGATCAATCAATCAATCACCGTTCAGATTAACGCGCCTTTTTCCAACGCCACTATCTTAAGCCACTCAGGAGATGCATGTCTGGACCTTGCGCAATTGTATGTCTCTACAGCTAGTGCGCCAACCGTTATAACTGATGCAGTCGAACCGTCAAAGTTAATTTACATAAATTATAAAAAGCATGTAACTGCATGAGGCCAAAACAATATCCCTTGACGATACAAATGCTTAAGTTTAATGATGTTGCCTCGTACATTGCCGTTACGTACGATATTTTTACATGGCTGCGAAATGAGGTAGTTTTAATTAGCATGCTATTTACTTTAACTATTCAAATGTTTAACAGCAATAGGTTCACTATCTAAAATATATAGACAATTAACACGTTTCTTTTATACCGAATGATAAAATATGACATTTCTGCAGTGAAATAACAGCAATGAAAATAACACAATTGTTCTTTTCACCGGTAAAAAAAACTAATTTTCGGAATTCCTTTTTCTATTTTTAGATTATCATATCAAGATGTACTTCCCTTGTTTATATCCTTGTTTATATTTTTTCTATGATCACGATTGTAATAAAATCGATATTCCATCGAATCCAACCAGTTTTCTTTTAATGTTATGCTTTTTTTTACCGTTTATTTACATTGTAAACGAGTTTAACTTAAGACTTTTCCTGGAATAATGACGTCATTTCGTCAACAAAATGACGTCATTTCAATGTATTGAGGCACGCCACGGGAGAGAGGGTCACTTTTCAGCGAAAGGGAAATTATTATTAATTAATTTCTTGAAAAAGGGGCATAAAAGAAACAGAAAATGTGTTCATGTCATTGTAAGATCGTTTGTTATTTCACTCGTGATCATAGAAAAATAATATTTCCACTCGTGGCTGCGCCACTCGTGAAAATATATTTTCTATGATCACTATGTGATTAATCGGGCTAAAATCTATACAGAATATAGTTTCTATCAATCTATTTAAGACGAATGAATTTTTATTTAAAAAAATGCATTTGTATATTAAAGAGAATCGTTCGCTGAACGCCTTAAAGACGATTTGCCAACTCGTTGTCACATGTTGAAAAAACATCGAAAAAAGCTTTACATCAAAGCCCAATGACACTTAGGACGCAGACTCATACGAAAAATACATTTTTTTTATGAGTAATCATAATTAAAAATTATTAAAATTATAAATGGTTATACACTCTAAACGATTGAATAATCTGAAGTGTTGTGTTGTTTTTTATATATTAGGACATAACATGTATTATTTATATAAAGTATTAAAAAACCCATAGCAGTGTGTAAGAACCCGAATGGCCGAGTGGTTAAGACGACCGCTTTTTGTTCAAAAGATTTGAGTCCATGTGGTTTAACATTTTCTCTTTTCTCCTTCCTTGTTCTGTCTATAATTATAGTATGATATTATATATATTTAAATAATTGAATTGCGAACACACAAATACATAATTTGTTACCAAGTACCTTTAAAGTATTTTTGAGTTTAAGTACTCCATAAAATGACTACTAAACAATACTACTAAAACCAGATATGATTCAAGTATCACATATAAATCAAATAACCAGATATTCGTCTCCTGTGTTTTTACATTGCTTTGTTAGTAAGGAACTGCATTGACAGTATTAGATTATAACGCGATAATCAGTTGTACTCAACAACGTTTCGATTAAAACCCGGGTTATAAATGTATTTTCCTTCATTTATAGGATTAAGTTTGTTAACATGTACTGAGTATATGTGATACATTTATTATGTTCTTTGTTTTCATCCGTATTTGTTTTAGTAATGACTTTCACACTTATTCTGAAATAAGTTTGATTGTTATTCCTTTTCTTGTTAAACACATATCGCGAAGATATGTCGAGGAGAGAAATATGTGTGGTTAGAACTTTAATACTCATTGTGTTCAATATTGTTTCTTTTTGTATTAAATATATAAAAGTCACATCTGAATGATATATTTGTTTACAAATGTATTCCAATAGTTAGCAACAGACATTTTGGTTAAGAAGATAAAACAATTGACGACATCCTTTGTTGTTGATGTTTTAAGTAGGTGGGATAGACCCGAGAAGCTTGCAATGTTTACGCAAGATATACTGGGATACTTACTTGTTCTTATAAAGGACTCCATGTTCGGAAATTAAAGAGTCTTAATTTAAAAGTATGAAGTTCTATTCAATAACGGAAACGCATTCGATACCAATTAACAGTAAATAGAGACTTAGTGATAAATGTGGAAAACATAGACTTTCAATGAACTGTAGAGAACACCACTCACGACGTAAAATACTGTAGTTTTTTAAACGAAGGCAAAGATCAAAGTGCATGCAAGAAAATACAGGACTATATGTCTTTATATAACAAGACAATAACAATGCAGAAAAATATATTATAAAACAAGACATGTGTCTATAAGACACAGATTCAGCGCATTTTACTTGTGTAAGGAAATTGCAGCTTTAACGTGTTGTTATCTTGACCTTTGAGGCGAGGAGACGGGTGGTACCTTATTAATTATGGTTAACACGTATGCAAAGTTAAAATCAATTAATATATGGCAAAGTTATGGTCGACACACGAATTTACAAATTAGGCCTTTAAACTCTTAGTTTATAATTCACTAACTAATGGCAAAAATACAATCCGACAAATGTTCACTAACGAGGTCACCCTGTTGTTGTCAGCCCCCACCCTTGCCATTGTCTTAGCCTGGCTACATCCATAGCGACGGCAGTTAAACGCGATACATCGGCGACACATCGGCGATACATCGGCGACACATCGGCGACATATCGGCTTAAATATGGGAAAGTTATGGCTGAGACAAACATCCGAACAATCGCACAGACGCACAGTGGAACTACTATTTGCCACCTTTTTCGAAGACAGGCATATCAATGGACAACATGAAATATTAGTATAATTGAGTAGTAAATGCAAATGCCATCAATATGTTTTCTCCACTAAAAACTGTGAATGAACTGATAATAACCATTTAGACCTGTAGGAACACCTGTCATGTGAAACCTTATAAGAAAGCAAAACAGTGAGCAATTTGTATAAGTGCCACGCAGATTTGGATATCGACGATAATTGAAGTGGCATCACATTAAAATGTTCCAACCGAAAAAATCACATCTGTACTTTAAGAATTGTTATGATCAGATTTTGTGTTAAGGATGTCTTTCTTATATGTACTTGTTGCCAATATGATAAAATTCATTTGCACGATGATCGCGAATGAGTGTGTTGAGTTATCGTTATGAAAGTGATGGGGTTGCCAACGATTCAGACATTAACTAATATTTAACATTACATTAATTATATAGAATTGTTGTCACTATGTTATTGTGTAGTTTGCCGTCACGGATCATACGTATACGTATCGTTATGATGGAATTTCAATTCACCCGCTTCCTTAAAAGCTTCACAGCATAATTACAATCTATTTAGTATCTATGTAATTTTATCACAACATTACTTCAAAGGGACACTTCAACACCGAATAAAACATGTCCGAATAATGGATGTCAAGAATTTGATAATAATACACAATTAAGATAATAACATTTTTTTAGTGAAGAAAAGTAATTGACATGTGTAACTTTTTTCCGACACATACAGGTTTGGGCTTGTTATAATGAGTTGTAAGATTGCATGGATAGCTCTGTTTGTCCCAGATGCATGGGATCTATTTATGATTAGTTTGTAGATGTCTCAACCAGCGAGGTATTCGTGGTAACTACATAAATAACGAGCACATTGTGTTCAACACTAAGTTCATTATAGGTAAAATCAATTAAAAAGAAACAAGAAAAACGTTCCAAATGCATACACTTTGATTTTACATAAAGACTAAGAGGTTGTGTCATGATCTATTTTTAGACTTCTGGACACACAACTGTATATAGATACTAAACCCATAAACAATACACGAACGCCAACGTACATAAAAGTGACGGCTTGTTTTAAGGGTAAGTGAATTAAACTGGTGATTATAATTATTTATACATATATGTATATTGTTTTTGGAATGTGTGCGGGTAACGGTTACTTATTGATGGGATAATTGTTATGACGTCGTTCAATGGATCACAGGTGCTGGGCGCGTGGTCAAGTCACTTTAACACTATCAAAAAGCCATAAAACAACATTTTTTATCATTTTGATTTTTTTTTATTCTGATATGATATGTATATATATATATACAAGGTAGGTATCTTTTGACACAGGAAAATCACCTTCATTAACATTTTAAGCGATTAATTGCCTAAATGGTGGTAGATTTTCGTAAACTTTGTACCATTTTGTTGGGAAAGGTTGCCTCGTGACGAAAAATGACCACAAACGGCTACTTGCCAACACAAACTTCAAGAGAACACTTCTCAAACTCGTAGAAATGCTAGGTCGGCTCCGATCTGACCGAACGTTCAGAGCCGATTTTTATAAGAGAAAAACTATCGAAATACCCCAGCTACCGAACATAATCCGTATGAGTACAATAAAGAAATACGAGTTTGGGACTCTTTATTCTGCTCATATTGTTTTTGCAGTAGGAACAGCACTATGGTTTCCGTGGTGGAAAAGTCTGTATTTAGTGTTTGTGGTGGAATTCCGTCTGGTCCGGCTGCCTTTTTTGTTTTCAAGCGCATTTAGGGCCTTCTGGATCTCAGCTTTGTGTTGACTCTGAGTGGAGAGTCTGCAGGAGGGATATCCGGCTTCTCTGATGGTTGAGGTCGGTTTTAAATGTCATTGAATTTTCGGCCCATTGATGCCTCTGGTTTTCCTCCTTGGTATTTCCCTCGCTGTCATAAAGGACTCTCTTGTCTGTCCTGGTACGTTTCTTTACTTTTTTGTTTTCCTAGTGAATTATTCCTGGAGCACTTTTTTTTCATCTTTATTCTTGGTGTAGTTGATGTTCTCTTTGATGTCCCGCCTGTTCTGAATCAGATTCAGGTGTTGTCGGAGAGACATTTGTTTAATGTGTTGGCTCTTTTTTGCAGGACTTCTTGGCACGAGTCGTTCCATGTGTCGATTCAGTCAGCTCCAATGTTTTGCCAGTGGCATTTCTTATATCACCATACATAAGGCCTTAAATCTGTTCTTAAGAGAAATTGAGAATGTATTCGTGTTTGTTTAGTCGTTGGATGTTGAATATAGCCTGAGGTCTATCTACCGTGTCTCTGAATGCCCGTAACTTAATATTGATGACTCCTATCACTAGTGGATGGTCTGAAGCCACGTCGGCTCCTCTTTTTTGCCCTGCAGGCTGCGTCTCAACTTTCTTGAGACAGTTATGTAGTCTTTTTCGTTTCTTGTCTTGCCATCTGGTGAGATCCATTACATTGTGGATGAATTTGTGTTGGAACTTGCTGCCGCCAAAGCCCAGGTCATTGAAGGCGCATAAATCGTTGAACAGCTCGCCATTTGCGTTCATTTATCCAAGAGCCTTGGTACCCATGATCAATTCGTACCCTGTGTTGTCTTTCCCTATCTTGGCGTATTGATTTACATTCATTTTGGCTTGACATGTTAAGTGTAAGTGCTTATTTTATTTGTTAACTTGCAGATAATGCACTTTTGGAACAGAATTNATTAACTAATATTTAGCATTACATTAATTATATAGAATTGTTGTCACTATGTTATTGTGTAGTTTGCCGTCATGGATCAAACGTATACGTATCGTTATGATGGAATTTCAATTCACCCGCTTCCTTAAAAGCTTTACAGCATAATTACAATCTATTTAGTATCTATGTAATTGTATCACAACATTACTTCAAAGGGACACTTGAACACCGAATAAAACATGTCAGAATAATGAGTGTCACGAATTTGATAATAATACACAATTATGAAAGTAATTGACATGTGTTACTTTTTTCCGACACATACAGGTTTGGGCTAGTTATTATGAGTTGTAAGATTCGTGGTAACTACATAAATAACGAGCACATTGTGTTCAACACTAAGTTCATTATAGGTAAAATCAATTAAAAAGAAACAAGAAAAACGTTCCAAATGCATACACTTTGCTTTTACATAAAGACTAAGAGGTTGTGTCATGATCTATGTTTAGACTTCTGGAAACACAACTGTATATAGATACTCAAACCCATGAACAATACACAAACGCCAACGTACATAAAAGTGACGGCTTGTTTTAAGGGTAAGTGAATTAAACTGGTAATTTTAATTATTAATACATATATGTATATTGTTTTTGGAATGTGTGCGGGTAACGGTTACTTATTGATGAGATGATTGTTATGACGTCGTTCAATGGATCAAAGGTGTTGGGCGCGTGGCCAAGTCACTTTTACACTATCAATAAGCCATAAAACAACATTTTTTATCATTTTGAAAAAAAAATATTCTGATATGATATATATATATAAATATATATATATATATATATATATATATACACAAGGTAGTTATCTTTTGACACAGAAAAATCACATTCATCAACATTTTAAGCGATTAATTGCCTAAATGGTGGTAGATTTTCGAAACTATGTACCATTTTGTTGGGAAAGGTTGCCTCGTGACGAAAAATGACCACAAACGGCTACTTGCCAACACAAACTACAAGAGAACACTTCTCAAACTCGTAGAAATGCTAGGTCGGCTCCGATCTGACCGAACGTTCAGAGCCGATTTTTATAAGAGAAAAACTATCGAAATACTCCAGCTGCCGAACATAATCCGCATAAGTACAATAAAGAAATACGAGTTTGGGACTCTTTATTCTGCCCATATTGTTTTTGCAGTAGGGACAGCACTATGGTTTCCGTGGTGGAAAAGTCTGTATTTAGTGTTTGTGGTGGAATTCCGTCTGGTCCGGCTGCTTTTTTGTTTTCAAGCGCATTTAGGGCCTTCTGGATCTCAGCTTTGTGTTGACTCTGAGTGGAGAATCTGCAGGAAGGATATCCGGCTTCTCTGATGGTTGAGGTCGATTAAAAATGTCATTGAATTTTCGGCCCATCGTTGCCTCTGGTTTTCCTCCTTGGTATTTCCCTCGTGTTATAAAGGACTCTCTTGTCTGTCCTGGTACGTTTCTTTACTTTTTTGTTCACCTAGTGAATTATTCCTGGAGCACTTTCTATTCAGCTTTATTCTTGGTGTAGTTGATGTTCTCTTTGATGTCCCGCCTGTTTTGAATCAGGTTCAGGTGTTGTCGGAGAGACATTTGTTTAATGTGTTGGCTCTTTTTTGCAGGACTTCTTGGCACCAGTCGTTCCATGTGTCAATTCAGTCAGCTCCAATGTTTTGCCCAGTGGCATTTCTTATATCACCATACATAAGGCCTCAAATCTGTTCTTAAGAGAAACTGAGAATGTATCCGTGTTTTTTTTAGTCGTTGGATGTTGAATATAGCCTGAGGTCTATCACCTGTGTCTCTGAATGCCCGTAACTTGATATTGATGACTCCTATCACAAGTGGATGGTCTGAAGCCACGTCGGCTCCTCTTTTTTGCCCTGCAGGCTGCGTCTGAACTTTCTTGAGACAGTGATGTAGTCTTTTTCGTTTCTTGTCTTGCCATCTGGTGAGATCCATTACTTTGTGGATGTATTTGTGTTGGAACTTGCTGCCGCCAAAGCCCAGGTCATTGAAGGCGCATAAATCGTTGCTCGCCATTTGCATTCATTTATCCAAGAGCCTTGGTACCCATGATCAATTTGTACCCTGTGTTGTCTTTCCCTATCTTGGCGTTGATATCACCCATCAGTAGCTTGATGTCTCTCTTTAATTGTCTGTCGACTACTGTTTGCAGCTTGTTGTAGAAGGTTTCCTTTGTTTCTTCATCTGCATTGTTAGTGGAGGCTCAGCATTGGGTGATGGTCACTTTTCTGCCTTTAGAATTGAATCTTGCTGTCAAGATCTTGGAGGAAACTGGCTGTCACTCCATGAGTGCGTTTGCAGCTGTTTGGGACAATCATGACGACAATTCCTTCTATGTGGTCATGGTTCTTTTCTGCGTGTCCCGAGAAGTGAGTCTTCTCTCCAGTTTTTAGAGTGGTCAGGCCGGATCCATTGCATCTACGTTCACATATTCCGAGTGCTTGTATGTTATGTAGCGCTTCATTTCATTTGCTACTCGAGCTGACTTCCCTGTTTCATACATAGTTCGTACATTCCAAGTTCCTTCTTTTGTTGCTTCCTTCATCGAAAGTCAATGTTTCGGCAGACTGGCTTCCGTAATGCGTTCACCAACCTGCGACATAGGTCTATTTGTTGAGGCTTCTTCTTGAATCGAGCGCTGCTTATTATTGACTGTGGCTTTTGTTTCTGAAGCGGGGTGCTTTTGTACGCTGTGGGGTTGCTAACCCCACGCCCAGCCTTCATCCTTTCTCAAATAAGGCTTAGGACCGTCTATGACGTAGTTACTTATCATTCAACATGTATATAATAAGTCGTCATTCACCATACAGTTGGGAAGTTACTTTTAATTAAAGCGTAAATTGTTCGTTTTTTTTTCATAGAGTTAATCATTGATCTTTCATCACTGATTTTATCGCTCACCAATCAAATTAAGTTTTTAATCATTTATCATTGAGTGAATCATTCACCCTCCATTATGAAGTTAATCGTTCATAATAAATTATAGAGTCAATCTTTATCATCCGTCATGGAGTTAATGTAGTTAAACGTTCATCAGTCATCATATGGTGTATGGTTCATCAATCATCATGGAGTAAATTGTTAATCATTCATCATTTATTCAATCGTTCATCATTAATCATGGAGTTAATTGTTCGTCAGTCTTTACAGATGTTATGGTTCATAATCCATCATGCAGTTAATTGTTCATCATGGAATTTAGATTGCATCATTCATCATTAAATTAATCGTTCATCATTGAGTTAATTGTTAATGCGTCATCATGGAGTTCATCGTTAATCATTCATTGTGTAGTTGATGGTTCATCATTCATCACGGAGCTAATGGTTTACCACTCATCTTGTAGGTAATCGTTTATCATTCATCATGGAGTAAATTGTTAATTATTCATCATTTAGTTAATCGCTCATCATTCACCATTTAGTTAATCGTTCCTCATTCATCATAAGAGTTGATCATGTATCATTCATCGTGATGTTAATTATTCATTATTCATCATAGAGTTTATCGTTTATCATTCATCGTAGTAAGTCGTCTTGTGTTTGTGAGGAAGAAGCGTGCTTCCGAGAAATACAAAACTTTGTGACAACACCTTATGAATATGAGACATATTCTAAAAGTGGTCAGACATGTTTGCCACATCACAAACCTATAGTTTACTGAGTAAAATTGAAGGAAACGCTTGGAAACCCACAAGAGGCCACTATAAATGAAAACCCTTAATACAATTTTGTTGGATCATGTCTTACAGAAATATATCTGGAGACTTCTAAACTAGGTCACGTAGGTTTTGAATCTTGATCAGGATGTCAAATTAAAGGAGCAGAGTGTACACTCTCTAGAGGCTGCTTGTATTGTCCCATATTAATTGAACATGCTTAAATCATTTGTACCGATGATATAATAGTCTAGTTTGAATTCCATAAATCTTTTGTAAAAGGTTGAGACCGCTACCTGCTAATAACAGTTAAGTTCCATTGTTTCTCAGATAAGCGCTTTCGGGCCTGTTGTTCTCTTGTTTAACTTAATAGTCAAATTAAAGATTATAACAGTGCTAAACCTTAAAACTTAACGTTTGTACCAGTTTTAGTATCCTTACGTCAATATGGAATGAACATCAACACCACAATCACTAAGCAAACGTCTCGTTATCATATCATTATTTTTACCACTAGACATAACTAATAACATAATTGACGACTTTCATTGAAATCATCTGTACAAATTGAATATCAAAAGATCCAATGTTGATTAAGTGAATTCAAACTTCATCATTGTGGTCGGGCAGGTTGTGTCCCATCAAAGTACATTGCGAATTCGATGACCAAGGCTTTGTCGCTGGTTCTGAAATTAGTCAACCTACAAAAAAGCATGAACGGTACGTGCATGTTAAATGGGTATTTCGAGCTTATAAGGGTCACGTTCGGTCTTCCTTGTTACAACAATACATTTTGCACTGAATTGTGTGTAATGATTTCTAGTTAAAGGTATAATGCCAACTTTGCTAATAAAGAACTATTATACTTAAACACCGAAAGCGCATATGTATTATTTTGCTATAGAAAATATATATCTCAAATGTATACTTTTCTATAGTTGTTCAAATTGTCTCAAATAACTAGCATATTTAAGGGGGTGTAGCTGGTCTCCGATTGTAAACAGAGAGTTTCGCGTAACAAAATGTTCGAATAGCATTGTAGATTGCGAAATGAAACATTATTTGTTTCAACAATGAAGGGGGCTGAGAAATCGAAGATGGCGTCCAAGATGTTCGCCAAAAAATGAAACAAAACCTAAAATTGCAATAATATTTTTATTTGGTGGTTGTTTGCAATTTTGATCTGTTTAAACTGTAATAAAGGTTAATTATAGTACTTTAATTGTGCCTGAGTTATCATACATTTTGTTTATAAATCAAGTGTAAAAAATAAAATAAAAAATATGTGAATGTATCCATTTTTAAACATAAATGATCAAATTCAATACCATAAAAAAGTTGTCATTACTGTTAAATGTGAGCTATAATTAGCAAACACAAATAAACAACAATAATATTTAAAGAATGTGTTCCGATAAATTATTTTTTTAAGCAACACACATTGGTGGGGTAAATAAATATGCACTTCAACGAGACATACCCTCAGATTCTCAGCATAATTTATTCCGGGTCTTTGTCGCTAAACATAATTTTTGTATACATTTATATTTATAATTATAGTGTTTACAAACTAAATTATTTACACACAAAATATAATTTCAATGTGGCAGCCATACGAGCAGTCAAGATGGCTGTCGAATAATCATATGTGTGTTTCAGTGTTAACCAACAATACATTCAGCACACTATTAAACCGAAAACCAATTGTATTACTAGTATACTATTACAACACAAATGTTGAAAAAGTACCCATCAATATACATCCATTCCATTGTATTTGATTTATGGTGATACTTGGTTAATTTTGTTATACAATGATTTATATGTTCAGATTGTGTTAAGTATAAGGCATAGTCATACGTTTACATTTGTGTAGCTTAAAACAAAGATGATTTGGATATATACAATTGGTGTATTATCAACTTATCAGCATAACTTGAAAATACATCATAAGCATTTTTTAAAATTTTAAATGCATTAAACAATTATGTTTATATACATTTTTATACAGATACCTTTAATAATGATGGAAAAAGGAAACTCATTCTTCACAACATATTCACTCTTTAAACGAGATAAGTTTTCACTGGAGATTCCATTATATATTAACGCTTTCCTATCATATTTGTGTAACATAATGTTTCTAAAATGCCTAACTCTACAATGTGATATTGATATGAAAAACATCACTTTTCGAAAGAGTGAACATAATAAAATTATTAAAATCAATATATGAGAAGCATTTATGCGCCCAGCAGTATCGAACTTAGTGGTAAGCACTCTTTCAATGTAAATATGATTCGGATGTCATTTTAAATATATTTGTAAACATTATATCATCTGTCTGATTGTTACCACTGCAACAACAGGCTACAGTACATGTTGATTAATTGCTGAACAAACACACTTTTCATAGCAAACCAAACACTCGCATACTAGATCATTCGGCAACTCGGGTGCTGCAGCCGGTTTGCTCATCAACTTAGGCCTAAGACCCGCCTCAGTTCCTTTAAATTCATATCCAAAGTCTGACAAGTCAGGACGATGGTGTTGAGGCGTGTTTGCATGTCTCTATATCCATAATTGAACCACACATCTTAGTAGATGAAAAGTGAAACTGTATTCAGTAAGTGGAATGAGTCTTGGATGTACAGAACCCTTAGCCTTTGTACATAGTAACTCATGTAAAGTTTGTAAGGTGTTGCCACCATTCATGTTAATTACAAAGTTGGTACATGTTCGCCTTTGTAAGTCCGCCAATACAAATTCCTCGCCATGCCACACATTTGTTGATATTGATGTGCTTTATCAATCAACATCTTAAAATCCTTTCGTTTCACCTTTCCATAAAAACTGCTAGTTGTGTCGCATCCAGTGATGTGGTATATTGCAAGGAGACTATAACTCTGCAAGGAGAATACGACACTGCTCAGTTGTTATTTTTTCTTCCAACTTGTGAACTGGTATAAAACGTCTACAATCAGTGTGGACAGTTACTCTTCCAGTTGACATGTTAATGTATGGGACACCAATTGTTTGGTAATGGTGAAGCAACAGGACCAGTACATATGTGTCAGGAGAATGAATAACCAACGATGTTAAACCCCTATCTGCTTCTTACTTTGCATGCATGATCATCATTGTATCAGCTTCTTCCTGGTTCGTATTGAGTTATGGTACAACAAAACAACCATATATTGTAACTTGAGTACAGTATGCTTTTTTTTAAACCGTTGACATATATAGTTTCGTTGGCTTTCAGTTAACTGTACGCGTGTTCCATCAGTTTACCAGTGTGTAATATTCTATAAGCCGTTCTTTTTTGCACCGCTACGTAAGAACAGCTTCCTTGTCAACATTATATTTGTCAAATACAATGTGAATGACCTTCACTGAGTGTGATATATTGCGAGCCTTACCCAGGACATGCGATAAGCATCAGATGCCATGCCACTAAAAGTGGCTCACTTTTAACTGTCAATATTTGTACAAGCGCCATTCCATCAAATATCACAACGTCAGCGTCTTTTGTCATAAATTAGGACGCTGCCAACAATGATTTCAGCTTTTGCATGAAGTCAGATTGTTTTGCTTTGATAATTTTACTTTCGTCAGTAAACATACTAAGCGTAACGGTGTTGTTTTCAAATAACAAAACACGATGAGAAGTGTTATGTTCCAAATAATGTTTTCTATTCGCAACCCTTAACCGGTTTTTTGTAAGATCATAAACATACGGTGATGCTTGTTTTTAGTTTTCTTCAAGATTATTTACATTTGAAAGTATCGTAGTCGGTCTCAATAAATCACGGTTTTTATTCCCTTCGTATGAAACAAGATTAAAGCATAAATTGTTATGGTAACGATCAGGTTGTGTAGGATCAAGTGAACACTATAACACTTAATCGTCTCTTTAATCATTATAGATTATTGAGCTATATGTAGAACAGAGAACATTGCTTTTTTGATGGCAGTCGCAGTTATTTCGAAATAGCGCTATTCTGCTTTTTGTTTCACGCTAATGATTCAGTAACACGTAAATGTACACATAGAGTTTTTACGGATTTCTTTCAAACTCAGCCTATTTTGCTTTGTGGATGACGTAATAATTCCGTAATTATTCCCTACAACTTCTGTGTTCAAACACCCTCTTTTAGTCAAAATTATTATTTAAAACGACTCTAATTTTTCCGACTACAATGTATTTCCCTTTTAATAATGATAAATTTTAGAGGTAAACTTTTATCAGAATTCCACATATGAGAATTATACATATGTGCGTAAATTTTGATGACGGCCGTAAAACATTGCAGACAAATGCGAGAATTCAACGGACCGTTTCATTTGCGTTATTCGTGTAAATTGGCATGCATACCGATTATACACACTATTTTGGTAACACAAGAATACGTTCAACGTATTTGTTGTCAATCTTTTTTGGAATGATGATAAAAAGCCAATTATGGTAATCCGATTACTATTAAAATTGAGTGTTTCGTTAGGTAATGCACATTTACAATTAAGTTCTAATGGACTTGTTAACACCATTGGTGTAACATAAAGACTGCAATAGTACTGCGCCATATTCAAAGAAGTGAAATACAAATTTCATTTAAGTTCACGAATAAAAGGCTTTTTACTAAATGCTAAAAATCGGTCAAGTGACCTTTTCCACAAGAATACCCAAACGTCAATACAATAGTGATAATGTCATATTGTCTCTAAATTTTCGGATATTGTATTTTAGAATTATTTTAGTGTATCTAAATTGTACCGCCACGAAACAGTATGTTTAAGTGTCCGAAAACGTGTAGTAATAGCATATGTCCATCAATTAACTCACCACTAAGCGTTGTTTTGTTTCAGCATGATGGCCGCCAGCACCGACTTGTTCGCCGACGAAGAGACAAATAACTGGTTCAAGGCGTGCTTAGCACTAAATATAACAAAAGAAGGACTGACTAACTTTCTGCGCACAGAATTACAGAAATTGCACACTGTCGTTGGTATAAGTTGTGGTAACTGCTCCACTCAAAAACTCATACTATGTCCAACGTACCCATACTGTAGCAGGCGGAAACGGAATTATTGTCCTTACCACAAATCACAGATACCACAGTCATGCTTAACATGTGATCAAGTAAAACAGAATATAACATCACNTCGGCTATGAACCGCTTTTCACAACATACTTGATTTGTACGAATCCGTACTTATTTGGAATGCCAAATAACACATGTCAGCTGTCCACTGCAAACATCTATGCCGAAAATCTCCAACGTTTTAAACGGAACTTTTATATGTCCTCCCAAGGTCCGTAGCAACAAGCAACGAGAGTATTGTTGATGGACAATTTTGAATTAATCGAATAGATATCATAGCTTCTTGTACAAAGTTTGCACATTTGCAATATTATCACATGGCAATATTTATTATCAGTTTGTTTTATACAGTTTGGTAATGTTTGACAGGTGTGTTGTCCATAAATGATCTCCGCGTTTTTCTCCATTCTCTGCCATGTTGCAAAGAAGTCAACCCCAGTTGTAAATAGCTTCTCTGAGTAATAGAGAATTATAGAGACGGGGTTTTCAAACAAGAGAATCGGTTATTACGTCCTGGATTTGTAATGGTGATGATTCTCGATTGTGCTCTCATAACATCCCTATAAATCACGTCTATTGTACAAATCTTGACATTTTAATTTAAACATTTAAAATTAGTTTGGAAACAAATACGAACAAAATGTGACATTTTACGCGCAAATGATGTCGCGCGCGTTTGTGAAGTTCCGCTCGTTTACTTAAGACTATATGTCCTAAAATAGCAGTGTTATCAGTCGATCGATCAATCAATCAATCATCGTTCAGATTAACGCGCCTTTTCCCAACGCCACTATCTTAAGCCACTCAGGAGATGCATGTCTGGACCTTGCGCAATTGTATGTCTCAACAGCTAGTGCGCCAACCGTTATAACTGATGCAGTCGTCATAGTTAATTTACATAAATTATAAAAAACATGTAACTGCATGAGGCCAAAACAATATCCCTTGACGATACAAATGCTTAGTTTAATGATGTTGCCTCGTACATTGCCGTTACGTACGATATTTTTACATGGCTGCGAAATGAGGTAGTTTTAATTAGCATGCTATTTACTTTAACTATTCAAATGTTTAACGGCAATAGGTTCAATATCTAAAATATATAGACAATAAACACGTTTCTTTTATACCTAATGATAAAATATGACATTTCTGCAGTGAAATAACAGCATTGAAAATAACACAATTGTTCTTTTCACCGGTAAAAAAAAACAAATTTTTGGAATTCCTTTTTCAATTTTTAGATTATCATATCAAGATGTACTTCCCTTGTTTATATCCTTGTTTATATTTTTTCTATGATCACGATTGAAATAAAATCGATATTCCACCGAATCCAACCAGTTTTCTTTTAATTTTATGCTTTTTTTTTACAGTTTATTTACATTGTAAATGAGTTTAACTTAAGACTGTTCCTGGAATAATGACGTCATTTCGTCAACAAAATGACGTCATTTCGTCAGCAAAATGACGTCATTTCAATGTAATGAGGCACACCACGGGAGAGAGGGTCACTTTTTAGCGAAAGGGAAATTATTATTAATTTGTTTCTTGAAAAAGGGCATAAAAGAAACAGAAAGTGTGTTCATGTCATTGTTAGATCGTTTGTTATTTCACTCGTGATCATAGAAAAATAATATTTTCTATGATCACTATGTGATTAAACGGGCTAAAATCTATACAGTATATAGTTTCTATCAATCTGTTTAAGACGAATGAATTTGTATTTTCAAAAAAAATGCATTTGTATATTAAAGAGAATCGTTCGCTGATCGCCTTAAAGACGATTTGCCAACTTGTTGTCACATGTTGAAAAAAACATAGAAAAAAGCTTTACATCAAAGCCCAATGACACGTAGGACGCAGACTCATACGAAAAATACATTTTTGTTTATGAGTAATCATAATTAAAAATTATTAAAATTATAAATGGTTATACACTCTAAACGATTGAATAATCTTAAGTGTTGTGTTGTTTTCTTTATATATTGGGACATAACATGTATTATTTATATGAAGTATTAAAAAACCCATAGCAGTATGTAAGAACCCGGATGGCCGAGTGGTTAGGACGACCCCTTTTTGTTCAAAAGATTTGAGTCCATGTGGGTTTAACATTTTCTCTTTTCTCCTTCCTTGTTCTGTCNAGGGAAGTAATAAGCTTAAAAAGGGAGATAATTTCTAAACCTGCCAAATGATAAATAGAAATTTTATTTCAAAGCGGCGCAATAATATCTCTTGTTGTTATTAGAGAAAAGCTTTTGGGTAAGAAAACGAAAGTAACCAGTTGAATAATCTGGTGTTGTACAAAGCATGAACATCGTTCAAAATTCGCTTGTACTTATCTTTATGTTAATTCTTAATATTCACATAAACATATTGGTTCAAATTTATATTTTAGACATTTACTTATTATTCAAATTATGCAGATAAAAATTATTATACTGAATAATTATTATTTATGTAATGGTTATCAGTAAATGAGTGGAGAACACTTGTGATGGGCAAACCTTATCATTTTACCCAGCTAGTGTGAAATAATTAAGTTTGACGAAATTCACTCTTGCCTGGTTTCCATTTTTTGGGGCATTTCTGAGCCAAATATGCTCATGGTGAGCTTTTGTGGTCACATTTTGTCTGTTTTAGGACCTTTTTTTCTCAAAATGTGAACACTGTTGAAGCCTCATGTATTGTCCAATATTCATCAAACTTGCCAAGGACATTTCTTTCCCAGTGATATCTGTGTTGAGTTTAAAAATTTACAATGTAAAATGGATATTTAGGGGGGATTTCAAGTTGAGAAGTCTTTTAGTTTTCACATGGTGTTGTCATGTACAATTTTCACACATGTATTACATATACATATGTTTCGCCGTTTATAATAACATATTATATTGAACATTTAATACACTCAATGCATCATTATCAGCATAAAATGAAAATAACCATCTTATTATTTTTTTTGTATATCCAAGTTATTTCTCATTTTCAAATGATCGTTTGTACATATTTTGAGCGTTTAATAAGTTTATCATATATCAACAAACAGTAAGTGCATCATAGCTTTTAAGCCAAAGTAAAAACAAAATCACCAAAAAGTGGAAACGATTGTACATCCTTACGGAACAAAATGCAGAAACTAAAACACTAATTTACAATAACATTGCTGAGCGTTACTTCTTTCATATCATATGACATCGTATTATGACTTCACATTACATAACATTTCATGCCGCCTAAGCCCCACACATTTAATAAATTCATAGTGCAAGAGCTTGAAAGATTATATTTTTATTTTTAGCTCACCTCGGCACAACATGCTCATGGTGAGCTTTTGGGATCGCCTTTTGTCCGTTGTCCGTCATGCGTGCGTCGTCAACATTTTCCTTGTGAACACTCTTTGTTAAATGATACCTCGACCGAGTTCGAAACTGGATCATGCTGGGTCAAAAACTAGGTCACTAGGTAAAAAAAAAGAGAAAAATCTTGTGAACACTGTAAAAGTCACATTTGATGCTCAATCTTCATGTAACTTTGTCAAAATGTTTGTCTTAATGATATGTTGGTTGAGTTTAAAAATGGTTCCGGTCTGTTGAAAAACATGGCCACCAGGGGGCGGGGCAGTTTTTCTTATATGGCTATAGAGAAACCTTGTGAACACTCTAGAAGTCACAATTATTGCCTAATCCTCATGAAACTTGGGCTAAACTTTTTTTTTTATATTTCCGACGAGTTCAAAAATAGTCCAGATCGGTGAAAAAACATGGCCGCCAGGGGGCGGGGCAGTTTTCTCTATATGTACATGTTTATAGTGAAAACATGTGAACACTCTAGGAGTCACATTTTTGGTCCAATCTTCATGAAATTGGNGGCCGCCGGGGGGGGGGGGTCATTTTCCTTTTATTTATATAGTAAAAAAAGCTTATGAACACTCTAGAAGTCACATTTTTTGCCTAATTAGTATGAAATTGGTTTAAAACATTGATTTTGTGGAAATCTCGGACGAGTTCGAAAATGGTCATGATTATTTAAAAAAAAACATGGCCACCAGTGGGCGGGGCAGTTTTCTCTATATGTATTTTGTGAAAACATTTAAACACTCTAGAAGTCACATTTTGGCCCAATTTGCATGAAATTTGGTCAGGACATTTGTTTTCTAGATACGCCAGTTGAGTTCGGAAATGGTTTCGGTCCATTGAAAAACAGAGGGGGTGGGGGCATTTTCCTTATATTTATGTAGTCAAAAAAGCTTGTGAACACTCTAGAAGTCACATTTTTGTCCCAATCATCATGAAACTTAGTGAAAACATTGCTTTTATTTATATCTCAGACTAGTTCGAAAATGGTCCCGATCGGTAAAAAAAACATAGCCGCCATGGGGGTGGGGCAGTTTTCCTTATATGACAATATAAAAACCTTGTGAACACTCTAGTACCTTTTCCTTTCTGAAGAGGATTATGATATTGATGATTAGCTGGGGATTAACTGCAACAATGCCACCTGAATGCCCCTTATTTAATATTCTCAGTAATATTTATTTCCAAGAAAAATTTCTTATGGGAAAAACAACTGTTTATAACTTGAATTGTGCTTGACCTCAAATAATGAATGCATGGCTTGTTAGGAATCCAATCTATCTATCCAATTGAACCCATTATTCAGCCACCTGCTTATCAGCAACTAATTAATTCTCTATTGACTGTGCCTGCATTGTTCTGGTACAATAGTATTCATTGAAGACTTTTGAAATGGCAATGATTGTGTAACAGACTTGCAGCTTAAATTCCCCTAGTCCCTAGAAATAGGCCCCAGCTGGGACTCAAATCAAAGACCTTCAGACTGAGAAGAGTGGAAAACACATTTTTATGGTACACAGTTTATTGATGAGGTCGGTAGTTTTGGTGTGATATGTATATTAAACAGGGTTGACAGTTGTTTTAATTGGAAATATCATTGCAAGGCGAGTCTGAAAATAGTTCTGGTTTGTTTAAAAACAAGGCCCTCAGGTGGGTGGCAGTTTTCTTTTAATAGCTATAGTGAAACATTGTATAAGTCACATTTTAGTTCAATCTTAATGAAACATGCTGAGAACATATGTTCTTATGATATCTTGAGTTAGTTTGAAAATGGTTCCGGTGCTTTTAAGAACATGGTGTCCAGGGGTGAGCAATTTCCTCTTGCGAACCTTATGATTATATTTGTTTCATAAAGTACTTTTATTATTTTGAACTCCACCTTCTCAGAATTGTTTAGTTCCTTTGGGTCTCAGGTGAGCGCCTTAGGGCCTGATGGCCCTCTTGTTTATTTCAGAGTCATATCTTATTATCATTTCATTTTAGTCATACACAATATATCGTGAAAATATGTTTTTTTATGACCACTATGAACTAATAATACGATCGTACTTTGAAATAAACAATATCCATGTTTTAACAACCGTTCAATATCCTTGATTATAATTAATATTTATTTTGAATAAAAAAACATTTTGTATTTGTATGAAGTTGCAGAATGATCGAATGTCCCTTAAAGAACTGGGCGAGCTCTTAAAAGAGGCCTATCAAACACTTGATCGTGCGAAAGAGGCAGGCGAACGTGTTTCTAAGGAGGCAGAAAGAACCATAGCAGAAGCTCTGCAGACATTAGACAATTCTATACGTGCTGGGGAAAAACAAATTGAAAGCACGATACAGCTTGGGGAGCAACGAATTGAAAGCAAAACTCTTGCTGTTGAAAAACAAATTGAAGCGAAGGGACACGATGTGGAACATGTCCTTGAAGGAAAACTAAAGCATGGGACACAACACATCGAACGCCATGTGCAGGATGGTATTGTGCGCATTCAACAGGCAGCTAAGACAACTGAACCAGACGACTATGAACGAGGCGTAGCAGGTTTGTCAACGATCTCTATTTGAATTAAAATTTGGACCATTCATCAAGACCTTATATAAACATGGGCTTGTTTTACTACAGAACAAAACCCATATAAGTTGTTTGATCTAAAATTCTACCCTGTCTATCAGTGTGTTGTTCTAGTTTAGGTTTTGTTAATTAAAATCAATATGTATGTAACTACTGATGGTATTCACCGTTAATTGAACAGGGTTTCCTTCGTTAGGTCACTGAACAGGGCCCATCGCTCTGTTCTGCAAACGAGCATTTTTTGCAACAAAGTTAATGCAGTTTAAGTGTTTCGTGCAAAACCTTTATATCACTGTATCTAAGTGTACTGATAATAATCTATAACCATTTCCCACTTTGGGTCCTTATTTATGACAATGGACCAAGGACCATATATTATAATAATGTCCATGTTTTGAACATGTTTAGGTAACATTAAGAATGTGAAGTTTACATGTTATGTATCCATTTATATAAATATATTATAAATTAATATTAATAAATATTAACATGATATATTTTCACACACATATTACAGATTAACAATTATTGCATACACTCTATCTATAATGCCCTCTGGCGGGGTGCAGACACTTGGCAAAAAGAGGGCTTTAAGGGAGATATCGTGTATTTAAAAGGCGATTCACGTGCCATTCAAGCCTTGTTATGTGTTTTTCATATCCACAAATTAAAATAACATTGAAAACAATATATCTTGTTCATTCGAAATCGACAAAATAATCTTATTTCTTACTGTGCGCGGCTGCAATTCAAATTTGCATTAATCCAATGTTTGAACACATTTTAAATCGAAAACTGCCTATCCGAAGGTAAAGCTTCGTCATTTCTGATTATGACCGAGTGAGGCATATGTAAAACACAACCCTGAACTGTATGACGTCATATGAAATAATCGAATTATTTTGTCGATGTCGAATGAACAAGACATATTGTTTTCAATGTTATTTTTATTTATTTTGTATGTGTGCTTTGTTTATGCAATAATAGCGAAAATACACATTTTCTCCTGCGCACTCGGGCAGGAACGGATTTTTCGAGCGCTCGCAGATGATCATGCCTTAGAAAACGTGTATTAACCCTATATTGAAACTTTGCGTATGATTTCTATGTCATTATGTGAGTTCGCTATCATAACATGTACATTGTACTATAAATAAGTCAGCAGAATAATAGTCGAGAATATTTACTGAAATATTCTTTGAGACGTACAAGCTGAACTTTTCACTGGTTTGTAGGCGTCGGCGAAATGCTATGAATAAGGTTTGCGTGAAACAACTCCAAATCTGCTAAAACGTCATGTATTCAATTGAAACTTCGCACACTTAGGTCTTAATGTTACGAGCCTACCAATTAAGCAGAAATATGCCCAATTGTGGTACGTGAAAAGTCCGGTTGACGTCGCAAAATGAAAAGAAGGCCCTGATCTATGTACAACAAGTGTATATCTATGATACTACTTCACATATGCATAAGAAATTTAAAATCAATGTTAAAAAGAGCGAGGCCCATAACTCTGACTTGCAATTCCGATTCTTATACTTCGAATTTTCAGATTAGTATTTCTGCGCAGGGAACTATTTAGGAAACTACAATGGGTAGCGATTGTAATCTTTACACACGGTGTGTGGGTATAGTTTGCGGTCCCTATTATAAATCTGACAAAAACCCATTATGTTCTCAAAAATTTGGATTTAGTTTTGCTTGCAACAATGTCTTTCTCTGTATTTTAAACTATATGCAATTTTTTTTTGTTTCAGGCCTTCACCAAACAAAGCCCATAACTTTGCATAGAAAAAGACAAAGTTTCTTTTTTACGCATGTATTTCAGATTAAGGTTTGCGGGCAACACCATTATATCTGTTTAGATTATTATATGTACTCAAAGGCAAGTGCTGCCTATCCTCAAGGTTACCGACCCAGGTCCATACCTCTGTATCTGCAATGAAGCAGAAAAATGTATATTCTGTACATTGTTAGTTCAAATAAAGATGTTTGTTTTTATCTTCTAAGAAATAACATTGTAACGTTTCATGTGGCTCTGTAATCACTATTAACATTTAACTCATGTCCCATATTATATGTACAGTAAAGAGCGCTTTATAAGGACAACTTATCGTGTTCTTCTTTTGTATTTTTGCACATGTTTAGAATTTAACGTACCTGTCATAATCCACTGCTCTGCTATAATTTCAGATCTTCGACAACGTTTGATGCAATATTACAATGATACGACTTGCAATGTGCCTCTGTCAACATATGATCAAAGTCTTGATAAGCGAATAACAGAAATATATGCAACGCCCAAAATACACCGGATCAAAATAGAAAAAGATGGAAAACGCGTAAAAAAAGAACAGGTACTGACTTACAAAGAACTATTTTACACCAACGATAAATCAAATCAACGTGTATACATACAGGGCGAACCGGGTAGTGGAAAATCTACGTTTGCAGTTAAGTTAGTTCATGATTGGTGCAACGATCAGCCTTCATCGACAGCTTCCGAAGAAAAAACAGCGTTTGAAGATAAGTTAACCCTTCAGAAATTCAAGTTGTTATTTTTCGTCTCGTTGAGAAATTCAAGGGATCAGACAGATGTAACGCAGATGATAAAGAAGCAGCTAATTGATAAAATGTTTTCAGAAGACGAACGCGCCGATGTGTACAAACTGTTCGTACAAATAATGAAAACTGAAGTTTGTCTCGTAGTACGAGAAGGCCTAGATGAATGGACGTCTCCTAGTGGTAGTAACCTAGCTGAACCTTCCATGGCTGGATTTCCGAAGGACACGTGCACGGTACTAACAACATCACGGCCATGGAAACTGGCTGATGAAAGTATCAAAAACTCGCAAATCGACAGTCTGGTAGAAAAAGATGGGATAAACGATCCCAATTCATTTAGTATAAATATACTTCGATGCATAATTGACGAGACAAAGGATCTAGAAGCAACTGCGTATAGATTTCATTCATTCGTAGAGCAGCGTCGTAAGCTCCCATCGTTGTCATCCTCACCGATGTTGTACGTGCTGGTCATCTGTATCTGGGCAGACACGATTGAGAATAAGGATAATTTAAACGGATCTTCACTCTGTGCGATTTACACCACTCTCCTTGAAAGTCTTTGCAAAAAGGCTAACAGTGCAACTGGGTTTTTTAATGATTCAAACCCGCCACCAGTACACTGTTTTTCTAGCACAAGTTACATACAGCCTAACATTGAACACATAGACAAGTTAGCAGAAGCAGCGTGTAAATTGCTCTTCTCTTCTGAAAGAGAATCATCTATTGTTTTCAATGACATAACATTTTCCAACTTTTTTTCTAAGGAGGAGTTTACAGTTCGCAAGATGTTTGCTCTCAAGGCAGGAATATTATCAAACAGGAAAGATAAAAGTCGGACAGGAAGCGCAAACTCGTTCATACACAAAACTGTGCAGGAATTCCTCGCAGCATTTTATATCGCCTGCAATCCGCACGTCATTAATGACGTCATTTCCAGATATCTTCAATGCAACAATAATGCATATCTCGAAATATCGCAAGTTTTAATATTTTTGTGTGGAATGAACATCTCCGCTGCGAATACACTGTCGGCTTTGATGAATCAATGTGCCGTTGATCATTTTGATCGTTCATGGTATCGTGCGTTTCAAGACATTATTGAGTCTGGGATCAGAGAGGCAGAAGCCAACAAGCAGGATGGCATTCGCCTGAAACTCAGTATATTTAACATAACTCCAAGCAACATGAGGGATTTAAACTTGATATGGTCTTCAAACACGTCCAATGTCCAGTCGTTGTTGGTCAAGTCGTTGTTGGTAGAAACCTCGACAACCTTCCCGAGAAAATTCGATACTACGCCGAGATTACTTGCACCTGATGGGACTACATCCCATTTTGAGTTTAACCTGTCATCGTGCCACAAGTTGAAATCATTGCATCTATGTGGAAATTCCATATGGCTTAGAGGTAAACAGTTTTCACTATGATTGTTTTGTCTGTTTGTAGTGTTTAGTGATATATAATATGCACATGTACTTTTTGTTTATTGAAAAAGCAGTACAGTATAAGACCTCACTTTAGAAAACGTGAATATTTCGTGATTGTACCCATAATGACGCTACTAAAAAATGTAAGCGTCTATGAATAAATTATACTTTATATATATCAGTGATGTTGATATAGTGTTCGTCAGTTTGCAAGGACATGATCGTTTTGACAAATTGTACGTCTAATTTATTCATAGACGCTTACATTTTTTAGTAGTATTCATACTAACTACTATTGAACATAACATAATTCTTTTTTGCATGCATGTAGGTATTAACATATAAAGTTTACCCTGACTTTCAAAACTGACGCAACCTTACCGTCATATAAAACAAATATGAATCGATATATGGAGTAGATATTTGTGATAAACATATCAAACAATTTGTGGGTGAACATTATATGAAAACAATAATTTAGGATTCACATCTGAACGGTAGCCAGTTGTTTTTGGACCGCAAGCTAACGATATTAACATTAACAATAATTGAATTTCATTAACAATAATTGAATTTACTTCACTGACTAGTTTGCGTAAATCGGTGGGGACTTATGGTTTGTGCTCTGTCCGTCCGTCAGTCTGTTTGTCACACTTTTTCTGGATCCTGCGATAACTTTAAAAGTTCTTCATATTTGTTCATGAAACTTGAAACATGGACAGATCGCAATATGAAGATTATGCACGTCATTTCATTTTGTTCCTACGTCAAACACTCTGGTTGCTATGGCAACAAATATATTTAAAAAAAAATCTGACAATGCTGGAGCCGGTAGGGGGCATCATTGCTTGGCAATAGTCTTGTTTAATTATACTTCAAAGTATGTGTCAACAACACATAAATTTAATTATTTGTCAAAGCGCTGATAAGGTCACGAACAGGGATCGGGAAATAATTTAGTTATGAATTCATATTCTGTTTTTTTTTATGACTGATGAATTATTTTACGATATCCAAACATTAAAGCTAGTAAATCAGATCAATACAAACTGTAAAGAGAGCCTACATAAAATAACGCAAATTTGTATAACATGAAGAGACTGTAGCCTATTAACCAATGGTGGCTGTTTTTTTTCATACATATTGTATTCAGAAACAGATTATCAAAATTTGGTAATCATCAAATTGATAATGGCATTTACAATTGCTAGAGCGTATGGAATTTGCAAGTACTAAAACACCTGCTGATTATTTTTTTTTCATTTTAAGTAAGTCAATGAAATTATATAAAGTATAAAATATAACTTCAATTAGAAGATTACATTTGAATGAGGACTAACCATTACTACTAGCAATTTTATACTAAAGCTGCTACTGGTGGGATGTTTGTACCCGCAATTGAGCAAGCATTATGATCTTCTCCACTGATTCCGTTTACGCTTGTAAAATCAGATATGCAAGTGAAGTATAGATACAACCAAACCCAAGCACGTTTTGGTAGGCCCTACAGTACGATTTGGTTTAATGTTTAGAAAACTGCATCCTGAATGCAGTAAAATTTTTGATTCACTTTTTTCAAAATTATATCACATAAAGGGTTACAACACATCGACTTAGTATCATTCATTTGTGATTAAGTTACTTCTTCACTGTTGTATAAGGATTCACGTACACTGCCTTATTAAAAAAAAATACACTAACAAAGAAGAGGTCTTGTCTATTTTACCGAACCGTAAAACCTAATAATATTGACGAATACAAATTTAACACGCTTCTTCTAAATCATTTATTATTTAGTTAATTTTCGCGACTGAATAATACTTAAAAATAATATAAATATATATAAATGTGTGTATATATTCTTTTTATGCCCCCTTTAAATAAAAAGGGAGTATATTGTTTTTGGCCTCTCTGTCTGTCATTCTGTCACTCTGTCCCAAAACTTTAACCTTGCTCATAAAATAAAAACTCTTGGGTTTATGTTCTTTAAAATTCACATGTGCATGCATCTCATTGACATCTACAATCAAACATGGTTTGAGGTCAATAGGTCAGAGGCCAAGGTCACTGTGACCTTTACATTCAGAATATAATCTTGTTTCTAAAATAGCTGCCATGCGGCTTCAAAGCGCAGTAGGGGGCATTGTGTTTCACAAACACAGCTCTTGTAAAGTATGCAAATTAGCACATCACTGAGTGTAATTAAATAATATATGTGTGTTTACATATGTTCGACATGTCTTATTTAAATTGACAAAGGAACTGACAACATATAACTTTAAACAACTTTTATGTTTGTAAAGCGGTAACCTAAAATCGATGGTTTGCTGGCAAGTGCATACATCTGTTACGGCTTCATTTAACAAATATGCAGATACTATTAGAATACCAGAATCTGCAATGCCGAGTAATTCCATGTAAATTGTCTTGTAGAATCCGTAATATGCCTGTTCGAAACGCAAGATGAAGCCAGTTCGGCCACATCGGAACTTCCGGTCTGGATTTTTCGAAACAGTTCAGATCCAGCACATTTTGCAGAACCTAATCCAGTACTGCCCTCCATACGACACATTCAACTGGATGATATAACATGTTCCCCTTCCTGGCTACGCAGTCTGTTCAGCACGCTGCTGACACTCGATCATGCAGTGAAGTGTGAGATGGACAAATGTCACATAGTAACATGTCCTGAAAGCGCAGTTAGCGGATCATCTGCATGTGAACACGCAATCATATGGACGAGTAAAAATACATTAAACATGTACATTAGTAGGTATGACAGCCCCGGTCTGTGGGAGGCTCTTCGTGGTCTGAATATTAAGAGGCTGAGTCTGTGTGGTAGGAAGGATCGTTATCAATTTAAGAGTGTAGGCTTTTCGTATTCACATGTACTATCTATGCTAAGACACTTTGAATTGCACAGTATTCAAGTTTCTTCTGACAAAACCGGTATGTGGAAGGCTTCCCATGGTCAGAATATCGAGAGTCGGACTGTGAGTTGGAAGGCACGTTGGAAAGTGCATCATTTAGAGTCTTTGTCGCAGTCACTAGCATCGCTCAAACAGCTGGAAACGCTAAGTATTAAATGGGCTTATGACAATCGCGGTCTGTGGGAGGCTCTGGATGGTCTGAATATTAAAAGTCTGACTCTGAGCGGTTGGGATGAATGTTTGAATGTGACCCATGTGAATGATATAGAGTCGTTGTCGAAGTCGCTATCATCGCTCAAACAGCTGGAATCGCTTAATATTGATGTGGATAACAGTCCCGGTCCATGGGGCGCTCTCAGTGGTCTGAATATTAAGAGTCTTACTCTGATTGGTTGGCATAAATGGTTGAAAGTGAATCATTTAGAGTCTGTGTCGCAGACAGTATCATCGTTCAAACAGCTAGTAACGCTTACAATATGTGTGCTTAACTATATCGACATACAGCTACCTCAATCATTGAAGTATTTAAATATCTACTGTTATGAATTGTATCCATCCGATTTACGCAAACTAGTTGACAAACTATCTGCATGTGCTCAGCAAATTGAGGGAAATCTGGAATTCGGATGTTCATACATAAAAGACGTTGAGATCAAGCTGATTTGCGGATGTTTATCAACAGAAATCCGTTTAGAACGAATCCCAGTGGATGAATACATGGTCATTCAACAGGAACTGAAGACGCTAAAGAATGTTGAAGTGAAACGATTCCGAATATATGATAGGATAAGTACCAACGACGAGCGGACTGGTGATGCAGATTCTGTCTGGTCTGTTCGTGGCTTTTGTGTTGCCGACGACGATCATGAGGATTTTGGAAACGTTCAAGATGANCTTTCGTTGACAGCGAGATCAACACAAAGTAAATACTAAAGGTGGGTTTTGTACCTTGATGCAACTCCCATAATGTCACTTTCACCTGTCCAAATCACGAACGGGCAAGGAACGTGGAGGTGTTCAGGTGGTTCTGTGAGGGTTGTACCGTAACGTCGCCGGAAGTAGATCCGGCTATGGCCAAATGGGTTCTGACTCCAACGAATTCATCAAGGTATTGTCAAGCGGTTAACCCCGCAATGCTCAACGATACCATCGCCATAGACACTACGTCAGTTGTTACTTGTAACAGTTCCGTTCTTAGTCTTGGTGGTGACGTACGGCGTTTTTTCGTCGTCTGCAGCTGAGAGAGTGGTTTGGTCACCTTAGATAACCGATGGTCAACGCCCGTCGCAGTATCTGGTCGCTAACTTCCGGTCAGTTGCCGAATCTGCAAACGGTTGGTTTGAACACGTAAGGCAGATGTTGTAAACGTACGACCGCCATTGAACAAAGCATATTTCCTTGTTCTTGTGTGTTGAACAGTTGTACAAACGCCGTTATAACCTAAACTATGCCGATGTATTTATTGAAAAAATATTCACGATATGTTCATTAATTTGTTTGTCACGACGTCAATCATTAACCTTGAACATACCGTTGAAACATGTTTAAAAGGACCGTTTATTGATAATTCATGCTATGGAAACACGTGCTTTGATAACATGATTTTGTTTTATGAGGTATAAATATTAAGCTGTCAGACAGTAAATGTAAAGTGATGTTTGTTGAATAAAACCTGACGGAACACAGAACTACATGTAATTCATTTGTTTTACTTCTTGCTCACGTGTCCTTACTTGCTGATGTATTTGTTTACAGCTGACAAAGTAAACAGCTTATGACGTTACAGACACGGATTGGGAAATGGATATTGTGTTTCCACCCCCCCCCCCAAAAAAAAACAAAACAATATATAACAATGCTCACCCTTCCAACGTTAAGGCGCCCAGTGGGACGAGAGATAGAAAGAGAAAGTCACATGCTTGAGTACATTTCAACCCATTCGCATTGCATGCTTTTTTCGCATAAAAAAACAGTGGAGCGATGCAGGGCCACCATGGCCCTCTTGTTTAGTTTTGCTTGCATACAAATATCATAAGATTGGTGCTATTTGTCTTGTGCGCGTACACGTGCACTTACATGTACACGTTTCGAACATTGTTCGCAACTACTTGAAAAAATGTGGCTCCGCCTTTAAATATTGCAGAATAACCAACACTTGAGACATTTTTTTTATATTGAATTCCAACAGCGTTCCTTGTCAAAATACATAATATAATAATATGTGCTCATTTTCTGCTTTCCCACATTGCTTGTCATTTTGATTGTTAGCTCGGCTGTTTTCGAACAAAACCCAAGGTATTGTCATAGCCAGCTCGTCCGCCGTCCGCGTCGTCCGAAAACTTTAACATTGGCCATAACTTATGCAATATTGAAGATATCAACTTGATATTTGGCATGCATGTGTATCTCACGGAGCTGCACATTTTGAGTGGTAACATGTCAAGGTCATGCTTCAAGGTCAAAGTTAAAAAAAAATCCAAGGGAAGTAACAAGCTTTAAAGGGAGATAATTTCTGCACCTGGCAAATCATAAATAGAAATTTCAGAGCGGCGCAGTAGTGGGCATTGTGTTTCTGACAAACACATCTCTTATTGGGTCACTAGGTCAACGGTCAACTTCAACAAGGTCACTTTTTTCCATTTTTTAATTTATTTATTCCAAACTGCACCCACAGCCGAGCGTTGGCACCCACTATGCGGTGCTCTTGTTAAGTTTGACATAACAGTACCATGAACATTTTGCCGAAAGAAAGTGACTTGGTAGAATGTAACACAAAAGTAATTTGCCTATTTTTAGTTCTTATAAAGTGTCATTTATTTTTAGGGACAAAAAAAAGCCTGTACTATTATGTAACAATATTTTTTTATTATTCTTGAATAGAATATGTGTTGAACCGCATTGTTTATTGTTTATATACTCTTACATGTTTTGGATATATCTCTGGGTCAAGTGTGAGATAGGTACTCATTGAAAGCGGTTTAAACCCCCTATGCTCTTCATAGAGCGTCCAAAGGCTATAGCCCTAAATCTATGTATTGTGTGCGTGTGTGTTGAGTATGTGTGCTTCTTGTTTATACAAATTGTTCATTTATGGTTTTGTCACATATTTGGGAAATTGGATCCTGGCAATAAATAAAGGACCAAATGTTTTCCTCCTGGAACAATCGCAGTTGCACCGTGTTTATATTGTAATGAATAACTAGTTATAATATTTTTCCTACTGACGATTTATGTTAAAATGATGACAAATTCATGAAATTAAATAAGTGCACATGTGTTCTTTATTTTGTTATTACTGTTTATGACTTTAATTTTATGATTAGAATCATAATTGTGGTTGCGATAAATACGATTTAAATTTTGTTGAGGATGGTGCAATTTATGAGGTTGAAAACGCTGATGATCATGATGATCAAACAAATTATGCTGTTAACTGTTATACTGATGATGAAGATTATGCATGAGAAGCAGTACATGGATCAAAGAAACGCGAATGCTTCCTCCCCGAATTGCAGCAATTTGCTGTATTTATAGGCTCAAGAAAGTATGCGGAAACACATTGCCTGTTGTAAACCCTAATGGCCGTTTTATTGGTTCGGTTAACCTAAACCCGAGTAAGCGATATTTTTTTCTACCAAATTTTTTACAAATTTATGTTATTGAATCAGTTTTTAGATACCACAGATAGACCAATGTATTGAAACTAATGAGAACATGAAATTGTACCTGGTGACCTTAACATGTATATGCGTTTTGTTGTTTTCCAATGAAACCAGCATTCTAGTCAATATGATTTTGGTTAAAGCGTTCTGAAAAATAGTCTCGAAACTACTTTCCTGGTTCATGACACTGTGACCTTGACCTTTGACCGCGCCACCTCAAAATATATCCCCGTTTTTCCTTTCATAGTAGTGATAACTATACCAATGTGCATGATCTTAGGTCAAGGCATTATCTAGATATCGTTCTGAAACAAAATGTACAGTGACACGCCCCTGCCACCTAAACCTTTGGACATGTTGACCTTAACATTGATAGGCGTCTTCTTTTCCTCCGAAGCAGCAACCATCAAACCAATGTGCATGGGTTTTTCGTCTAAGCATTTTCTAGCTATTGCTCGGAAACGAAAGCTCTACAGACCGACTGACATAACTATCGACTGATAAACCAGCCGACTGACCGACGGACAAGCGCAAAGCAATACACCCGAGCATCTTCGAATGGTCATAATTATGACGGTGGTGTTGTTCATGATGATGATTATGATCACGATGACAATGACCATAAGGTGATGCTAAGGATCAAGATGTTAATGATGATAAGGATGAGGAAATGTAGGAGGAAGAAAATGATGACAAAAATGTTAATGATGTTGACGATGATGAAGTACATGCTGTCAGATAGTAAGGAAAATGTCGATGTCGACGATGCACTGTATGTGAAACTGAGTGTATTTCAAAAAACAAAAACGCGACAATACGACTGCAAATTGAATTTACTGAACTTTTCTTGAACATAACAAATTATTATAAAATCCACATTTTCGTACTACATTACATATATTGAACTATTAATGTATAAGAAACTTTATGAAGCAAATGAAATAACCTTTTTACAGTTAATGTATTGAATACCCCTAAATATAAAAATTATACACACCGCAGTCATTTACATAAACGTTTTTTTTTAGTTATTTTTATTATTTATGGATTTTTAAGAAACTTGGAAAGAAGATAAGTTCCAATGATGTCTCAAACGAATTCGAAACTGACTCCAATGAGGTAAAACACCAGGTCACGTGGTCAAATTGAAGATAAAAAAGCATGTTCACGCTATATTTGTACCACTTTTTGTTCAATATATATCAAACTTTCTAAAAACATTTGCTCTGCTGGTATCTCGACCGAGTTCGAAAATGGTTCTGGTCCGTTGAAAACATGGCCGCCAGGGAGGGGGCAGTTTTCCTTATATGGCTTAAGTGAAACCTTCTGGTAACTCTCGAAAACACATTTTGTCTCCAATCTTCTTGATACTTGCCCGGAACATTTGTTCAAATGATATCCTAGCCATTTCATGAAAATGTTTCCGGTCCGTTGATTAACATGTCTACAAGGGGGCGTATCAGTTTTCCTTTTATGGCTATAGTGAAGCATAGAGTTCAGTTTAGAAGTCATATGTTTGCCGAGTTACACTTTATCAAAACGTTTGTTGTAATGCTACCTCAGCCGAATTCGAAAATGGTTCCGGGTAAAAAGCAAGGTCAGATGCCTTATTTATGACACAAACATCACAAAAGCTGCTTAACAAAGTGTTGTTCAAGTATAATTAGGACGAATCATTTGTGTACGGTTCAGTTTTGCGGACGCACGAATGGACAAATTGCTAACATAATTATAGTTACACAAATGAAGTATCGATACGGGTCTTAAACACTTATCAACACATGTGGTGTGTTATGAAGGCAGAGCTTTCATCGGAACCAGTCCGATGTCATCACTGACGCAATATGATCTGTTTCATTCTCGACTCTGAGTAAGATATAATAAAATAATAAAGCATGCTGTGAAATGCACCAATGAATTATCTCTAAATTGAAATCAAACTCCGCGTCGGAACCAGCAAAACCAATGCTCGGATGTAGTTTTCTGGCTTTTTATCAATTATAGAACTGGTTACAGAAAAGTAAGAAAGATAATCCAGACTAGTGCAGACATTACTTTGATATTCGAATCCAAAAAAACAGGGAGATCATTGTAAATAGTGTGAGCGTTGATGCTTCGAAGCATTGTGACTTTCTTTACGGGTTGAAATAATTACGTATCGAACAGAAGTATAAATAANATGCGGTGCTCTTGTTAAGTTTGACATAACAGTACCATGAACATTTTGCCGAAAGAAAGTGACTTGGTAGAATGTAACACAAAAGTAATTTGCCTATTTTTAGTTCTTATAAAGTGTCATTTATTTTTAGGGACAAAAAAAAGCCTGTACTATTATGTAACAATATTTTTTTATTATTCTTGAATAGAATATGTGTTGAACCGCATTGTTTATTGTTTATATACTCTTACATGTTTTGGATATATCTCTGGGTCAAGTGTGAGATAGGTACTCATTGAAAGCGGTTTAAACCCCCTATGCTCTTCATAGAGCGTCCAAAGGCTATAGCCCTAAATCTATGTATTGTGTGCGTGTGTGTTGAGTATGTGTGCTTCTTGTTTATACAAATTGTTCATTTATGGTTTTGTCACATATTTGGGAAATTGGATCCTGGCAATAAATAAAGGACCAAATGTTTTCCTCCTGGAACAATCGCAGTTGCACCGTGTTTATATTGTAATGAATAACTAGTTATAATATTTTTCCTACTGACGATTTATGTTAAAATGATGACAAATTCATGAAATTAAATAAGTGCACATGTGTTCTTTATTTTGTTATTACTGTTTATGACTTTAATTTTATGATTAGAATCATAATTGTGGTTGCGATAAATACGATTTAAATTTTGTTGAGGATGGTGCAATTTATGAGGTTGAAAACGCTGATGATCATGATGATCAAACAAATTATGCTGTTAACTGTTATACTGATGATGAAGATTATGCATGAGAAGCAGTACATGGATCAAAGAAACGCGAATGCTTCCTCCCCGAATTGCAGCAATTTGCTGTATTTATAGGCTCAAGAAAGTATGCGGAAACACATTGCCTGTTGTAAACCCTAATGGCCGTTTTATTGGTTCGGTTAACCTAAACCCGAGTAAGCGATATTTTTTTCTACCAAATTTTTTACAAATTTATGTTATTGAATCAGTTTTTAGATACCACAGATAGACCAATGTATTGAAACTAATGAGAACATGAAATTGTACCTGGTGACCTTAACATGTATATGCGTTTTGTTGTTTTCCAATGAAACCAGCATTCTAGTCAATATGATTTTGGTTAAAGCGTTCTGAAAAATAGTCTCGAAACTACTTTCCTGGTTCATGACACTGTGACCTTGACCTTTGACCGCGCCACCTCAAAATATATCCCCGTTTTTCCTTTCATAGTAGTGATAACTATACCAATGTGCATGATCTTAGGTCAAGGCATTATCTAGATATCGTTCTGAAACAAAATGTACAGTGACACGCCCCTGCCACCTAAACCTTTGGACATGTTGACCTTAACATTGATAGGCGTCTTCTTTTCCTCCGAAGCAGCAACCATCAAACCAATGTGCATGGGTTTTTCGTCTAAGCATTTTCTAGCTATTGCTCGGAAACGAAAGCTCTACAGACCGACTGACATAACTATCGACTGATAAACCAGCCGACTGACCGACGGACAAGCGCAAAGCAATACACCCGAGCATCTTCGAATGGTCATAATTATGACGGTGGTGTTGTTCATGATGATGATTATGATCACGATGACAATGACCATAAGGTGATGCTAAGGATCAAGATGTTAATGATGATAAGGATGAGGAAATGTAGGAGGAAGAAAATGATGACAAAAATGTTAATGATGTTGACGATGATGAAGTACATGCTGTCAGATAGTAAGGAAAATGTCGATGTCGACGATGCACTGTATGTGAAACTGAGTGTATTTCAAAAAACAAAAACGCGACAATACGACTGCAAATTGAATTTACTGAACTTTTCTTGAACATAACAAATTATTATAAAATCCACATTTTCGTACTACATTACATATATTGAACTATTAATGTATAAGAAACTTTATGAAGCAAATGAAATAACCTTTTTACAGTTAATGTATTGAATACCCCTAAATATAAAAATTATACACACCGCAGTCATTTACATAAACGTTTTTTTTTAGTTATTTTTATTATTTATGGATTTTTAAGAAACTTGGAAAGAAGATAAGTTCCAATGATGTCTCAAACGAATTCGAAACTGACTCCAATGAGGTAAAACACCAGGTCACGTGGTCAAATTGAAGATAAAAAAGCATGTTCACGCTATATTTGTACCACTTTTTGTTCAATATATATCAAACTTTCTAAAAACATTTGCTCTGCTGGTATCTCGACCGAGTTCGAAAATGGTTCTGGTCCGTTGAAAACATGGCCGCCAGGGAGGGGGCAGTTTTCCTTATATGGCTTAAGTGAAACCTTCTGGTAACTCTCGAAAACACATTTTGTCTCCAATCTTCTTGATACTTGCCCGGAACATTTGTTCAAATGATATCCTAGCCATTTCATGAAAATGTTTCCGGTCCGTTGATTAACATGTCTACAAGGGGGCGTATCAGTTTTCCTTTTATGGCTATAGTGAAGCATAGAGTTCAGTTTAGAAGTCATATGTTTGCCGAGTTACACTTTATCAAAACGTTTGTTGTAATGCTACCTCAGCCGAATTCGAAAATGGTTCCGGGTAAAAAGCAAGGTCAGATGCCTTATTTATGACACAAACATCACAAAAGCTGCTTAACAAAGTGTTGTTCAAGTATAATTAGGACGAATCATTTGTGTACGGTTCAGTTTTGCGGACGCACGAATGGACAAATTGCTAACATAATTATAGTTACACAAATGAAGTATCGATACGGGTCTTAAACACTTATCAACACATGTGGTGTGTTATGAAGGCAGAGCTTTCATCGGAACCAGTCCGATGTCATCACTGACGCAATATGATCTGTTTCATTCTCGACTCTGAGTAAGATATAATAAAATAATAAAGCATGCTGTGAAATGCACCAATGAATTATCTCTAAATTGAAATCAAACTCCGCGTCGGAACCAGCAAAACCAATGCTCGGATGTAGTTTTCTGGCTTTTTATCAATTATAGAACTGGTTACAGAAAAGTAAGAAAGATAATCCAGACTAGTGCAGACATTACTTTGATATTCGAATCCAAAAAAACAGGGAGATCATTGTAAATAGTGTGAGCGTTGATGCTTCGAAGCATTGTGACTTTCTTTACGGGTTGAAATAATTACGTATCGAACAGAAGTATAAATGAATGAACTGAAAAAACATGTTTAAATATTGTTAAATCATGAACGTATTTTGTATTGTCTATCTATCTATCTCTGTATACTGCAAACCGCTCTTTCGAGTATTATAGGCAGGGATAGGCATAGCTTTCGCTCTTTGAAACGTCTATGTATTGTAACATTTATCTTGAAAAAGAATCGTTTTAATGATATTATGTATAATTATGAAAATAAAATATTTGTTTTCCTTCTGTCTGCACATAGTGCATAGGCCTTTAGTCGCAGTGACGGACATAGCCAGCTGTCACCTCAGATCATCGCAAACACATGCATTAACCGTTAAATCCTGTTGTAATCTACGAAATGAACACCATGACTTAAGAAACGACTGACATTACATTCTGATCCTGATCTTCGTTGTAATCACCTTTTCGTACATTAATTGATATATTTACAATGTTTACATCGGCAACTTGCACATTTTACGCAATATGTTGTGATCATATTGCGCATGCGCACTTGCATGTTTTTTGCGCTTCACGATGTTGATAGTAGTATAACTGACAACGTCACTAGAGCCGCATTATTCTTTACGTTAATGTTGAAGTCGCCGCTCGAGTTGTGACAGTGTTCAACAAAAAGGTATGTTTGTAATTACTTAATTTTATCATAGTTTAATGCTGTTATTTTGTATGCGTTGTAATGGAGGTTGATTTACTCTGCTCGTGGATTATACAATTTTGACATGGATAAATAAAGATGATGTTAGTATGATGCCGCGCTCTGTGAAAACGGGGCTTAATGCATGTGCGTAAAATATCGTCCCGGATTTACATATGTAGTCCGCAAAGGCTAATCAGGGACAACACTATTCTAATCCACACAGACTGGATTTTCGTTTACTTTAAAAAGGTCCATAAAAGCGGACTGCATAAGCTAACTAGAGACGACACTTTACGCACATGCATTAAACCCCGTTTTCCAAAAAGCGCGGTTCGTATGTTTGTATTGTTGTTTACAGATTACAAGATGTCACGCATCTGTCTCTTACTCGCCCTGACATGCGCATTCGTCCGCGGAACTCAAGGCCAGTGTAAGTACAAAATCGAGCTTTCTTTCAATGTATTGTTCTGACAAGCATGTACAGCGGCTCGCTAGCGCTGTTTACATAATGCATTTTGTTTTATCTTTTGTTTGTTTATAATGTTTACGACCACGCTTTGTTGGTTTTAGAACAACGTGCTTCGTTTTTAGTTAAAAGAAATCGTTTTGCGCCCAACAATACATGCTTGAACGGGAGTCTGTAAGATGATGACTAATTAATATAAGAACATTTAACGCTTCACATACTTACATGAAAGTAAGTATGCAGAATGGAAAATTGGACCTTCTAATTGCCACAATTATAGTATTTGATTTAAAACGGAATAACAATTCTGACACAATTAAATCAGACATTCAATCTTTTAGACAAGCAACCAAGCAACCAATGATCATATTTCATCAACCCATCTATGCGTCCATGTATTAATAATTTACTCAACCTATCTAGCAATCAGTCCAAATTTCACTATTGTCCTTAAGAACTTACTAAGTAAAACGAAAAATAGCGAACGTTTATAATATGACATATGTTGCACTGAGCAAAAATGTTGTCTCTTTTAGCACTAAAACTGTCAAATATGTTTTTTTTCAGTCCATAACAAATGGAGTCTGGGTAAACTGGGATTTATGCACGTGCTTAAAGTGTCGTCTCAAGTTAGCCTGTGCAATCCACACAGGCTAATCCGGGACGACACTGTATGCCTAAACTGGATTTGCGCTAAGACGATATTTAATTTAAACGGAACATACCATGTTCGGACTGAACACGCTAATCTGGTACGAATCTTTACCCACATGCATTAAGTCCCATTTTCCCAGAACTAGGCTCAAACACTTTACAGTTGATTGATTTCAGGGCCGCTGGGGCCGGACTTCTACCGACGCATGAGTCAACTTCAGACGAACATTTATCAGAAGGTTGCGCAGGCTGAACAGGGGCGCCGGGCGAAGATAGACATCGAAATTACGCGTGCTCAGACTGGACTTCCCTTCGGGGAAGGGCGCGTGTTTGTGACGTCGGATGGCGGGTTGGGATACCTTTACAAGTACGTAACTTTATTGTGAAAAATTGGGACTTCATCAACGAGATGAACGTTAAAGAAAGTTTTAACGTAAACATGTTAAGAAAACGTTATTTTCCTGCGTTTATTGAATGTAAGTTACAACGTACAGGTTTTAAAAATCCATATATGTGCCTCGTTCTGCGAAAACGAGGTTAAATGCATGTGCGTAAAGTATCTTCCCGGATTAGCCTGTGCAGTCCGTAGGCTAATCAGGGACGACACTTTCCGTCTAATCTGGATTTTCTCTAAGAAGATACTTCCTTTAAATTAAAAATACCATTAAAGCGGAAAGTGTCGTACATGATAAGCTTGTGCGGAGTGCACATGCTAATCTGGGACGACACTTTACGCACATGGATTAAGCCCCGTTTTCCTAGAGCAAGGCTTTTATATAGTGTGTGCGTTCTTTCAGTTCCACAGACGGCTCTATGACTCTGTACGCGCTGAGCCCCGGAAGTCCACCCCACGGCTACATGTACCACTCGGGACCATTCGGAAACTCATACAGCTCCTGGTGATTTCCGTTAGTACTCGGGAGTTCTCGAGCTTTTCCGGCATTAATTGTTTCGACAAATCCGAATATAAAGTGCATTTGAGTGTAAATTGCGTATTATTTGTGTTGTGATAAAAAGTGTATTTTTATGTCCCCCGTCTATACTGGGGGACATATTGTTGTGCCCTGTCTGTTTGTTTGTTTGTTGGTTTGCACAAACTTTAACATTGGCCATACCTTTTGCAATATTGAATGTAGCAACTTGATTAATTAGATGCATTGCGTTTCTTCACTGCAACAGTATAATTACCTCCCTTAGTTTTACACGTTTACGTAAAAAAAAAAATGAAGCTTGTAATGCACATGGTAAGTTAATTGGCTGGTTAGAAGTAATTTATTAAGCATACTAAGAACATTTGATTTTTGAGGAATATTTTAATAAAATCCTACATATAGATATAAGGTTGTTTCTGCGGCAGTGTCAGGTCAGCACATAATTTAAGGTAGTCGTGAAGACTCAGCGATGTCCTGTAAATAAACTAACATTCACACACTGTGGCAGTGAAGGAGAAATGCTGATCGGTAATCTCCGTAGAGTGCACAGGGAATTCGGAAACGTCGGTAGTTTCCGGATCGAGCATTTCCGTTGGCTTGGTGGCGCTCTGTTCGCCAGTATATAAAACGGCCTTCAGATCGGCAAGTTAGTCAGTTATCCTGTGAATGCGAGCGGGACATCATCTGAAGGAAAGTTACGGTAATCTGCAGAACAGTGCTCGGAAGCATTTGGGTAAATACGTTGCCTTCGAACGGTGCTGCCCGGGCTTCATTGTACCTGTTGTATGGTTAGAGGGTCTTCAGGTAGTTGGAGTCTACGGACGTCGACCAAGGCAGTGGCGGAAGCTTCACCTTAGTTATTGGGGTGGCGAAGAGCTAAGGATTGATTGAAGCTGGAAGACGTTGAAAGTCGTTCGAGCGGTAGCTTCAGGGAGACTGAAGCCAGTAGCTTCACGGAGGGGGAAGCCGGTAGTTTCACCGAGGCGTAAGTCAGTAGATTCACGGAGGCAGACTTCACCGAGGCGGACGCCGGTAGATTCACCGAGGGCTTGGTGAAGAGTTACGGCTTAATTGAAGCGCTTCATTGAAGCTGGGAGTAATAGATAGTGGAAGCTTCGTTGAAGACATCAGTCCCCTGTTCGTCGCGTTGTAAATATCCACAGCGACTTGATTATTGTTTTAGTTTTCTAATCAAAAGGCAGACAGCCTGAGGAAAATTATTAATTATATTGTACCTTATGAAATAGTAAGCCTTCCGAGGGCTACGGAAGGCACATCGTGTTTTTGAGGTTGCGCACACAGCACTCGGTGGCGGCCTCAGGAAGTCGGCCGTTCGCGTTAAAATACAAGATATCACTATTTGCTGATGATACCTATTTATTAATGGACGGGTCAGACGAATCCTTGAAAATGGTTGTACATTTTTTACATTCCTTTTCCCAATATTCAGGCATAAGATGAATTTTGAAAAAAAAACATGTTGTGTGGATAGGGTCCTTAAAATAAAGCACAATATCAATTAAAACCAAGGTGGAAACTTGTCTGGAGATGTACCAAATTTAAATTATTAGGTTTAACTTTTACGTTGATCTACCTAAAATGATAAATTATAACGAAAAACAAGTTAAATTAGAAAATATAATTGCACATTGGAGCAAAAGAGTTCTTACTCCCATAGGTAGAATAACCATTGTAAAGACCTTGATGCTTCCATTATTTATTCATCTGTTCGTCTCTTTGCCACAACCCGGAGTTCCTATTTGTAAGGATCTAAACGATGAATTATTCGATTTTGTGTGACAGGGACCTTCACAAATTAAAGTTAAAGTAATAACAAAATAGTTCGAAGAAGGGGGACTTAAAATGGTTGAAATCCATGCATTTAGGAAAACACACTTTGTAATACAGGCAGTTTATACGCAATCTCGGCTATAAAATGAATAGCAAACCCATTTTGGATCGATGTTTTGACAATATATTCTGACTATGTGAAAAGTATTACCATCAATTCTGTTGATAAACGTTTAGATATGCCACTGTTTTTCAACAACTGTTTATACATCAACAATAAATACATTTTTGGAAATATTTGTATGATAATGAAATTCAGTATGTTAAAGATATTATTAAAGACTGTGGACAATTTTTGTCATTAAAAGAGCTTCAACTCAAAATGAATAATCCAGTAAACTTTTAACATTATGAAGGCATTAAAAAGGTTCTTTCTACATACTTTGCCTCAGTTAAAAAGGTCAACTTAGAACAGTATACAGTTCATTTATATCTCGTTTTGTCGACCTATATGCAACCAATAATTCTTAATTCATGCAATAAATTCTTATACAATATGTTAAAATGGAACTCTGAAACCCCAACATGCCAAACAAAATGGAATGAATACCTTGCAAATTATTCCATACAATAGGAAAAAGTCCATGGACAAGTGTTTAAAAACACGAATAATACATACATGTACATATATACGTATTTGCAATGGCTACAAACTAGGATTATCAACAGAATATTGGCAACAAACTCGCTCCTTTTTAAAATGGGCTTGTCGGATTGCAATGCATGCACTTTTTGAAAAAACAAACAGCAGAGGAATCAATTACCTATTTTTTTCTGGGAGTGTAACGCAGTACAAAAACTCAATAAAGGATATCTCTGGTAGCTTAAATAATGCAATTATACAAATAGTAATTAACTGCAAAATGTTGCTTCTGGGTGATACAAATGAACCGTTTAATGACAAATACTTTATTCTTTTCATGGAAGTAAAAAAGTACATTTTTGAATGCAAAAGGAAAGATGTTATTCCAAATTTTCAGGGATTTAAAGCTAGCCTAAGATTTTTTTTAAATGTTTATGTAATTTATAATTTCATTAATACAAAAATAACCCAGCAGCTCTCATTATATATGAAATTGATAATTACATTAACACACTGTTGTTTACCTAGCAAACATCATTATATATATAAAACTTGCAAATTGTGTTTACTTGATTAAGTATGTCTTTGTAATTTGTATATTCGATTCAAAATTATAACTGAGTGTGTTGTAAAAATGCAATATTTGTGTAAAGTCACATTTTTGTTCACAATGTCCATTATAGAACTGCGTTTTTACCTAGTAACCATCATTATTTATGAAACTTACAAATAGTGTTTACTGGATTAAGTACGTCTTTGTAATTTGCATATTGTACTGTTGCAAAAATGCACTCTTTCATATGGTTACATAAGTGTATGCATGCATATGTCTTTGTAAATTGATTGTATATACATATTATACGACATGGATAAAATCATTGAAACATGAAAAAATAAATAACTGAATAAATAAATAAATATTGATATTTGACTCATTGAATTACATGTACATTTAAATACTTCCAAATGCATTGCAGTACGCGCGTGTCCTCTGTGTTGTCCTGGCTAACTCCGTTATCTTCTGTGACAGTAGGTCATGGCGGCTTTACAATAATGTTGTCTCATTTGTTTCAAACGCGGCTATCACGCTTTGTTTTCTGGAGCAATATACAATATTTTACCGTGTGTTTTCCTTCTTAACGTTTTAAGGAGATCCATCACTTTACCCATCTATGTGTCCCATTTATGGTCTATATACCCACTTTACCCATCTATGTGTCACATTAATGGTCTATATACCCACTTTACCCATGTATATGTGTCGCATAAGTCACTTCAATATCTCAACACTTATCACATATCTTGCATATGGCATTCATACATTTACACAGACAAATCTCGAATCCAGAGACAAACATGTATCTCATAACTAACCTCAACATCACACCAATGATCTAAGGGGTCGTCTTATACACCACATCCATACATTGAAACACAAAAGTCCTACAAGCATAGTAACTCTACTCATCCAAATGATTACCCTATAGTGAACCATACACCAAAGCAATACAGTGGAGACAACTATAACTAGTCTGAATACTGCGACGCAGTGAGACACGATACGTCTTTTTTCATTTTAGGAAGAGTCGAATCAGGGACCTGGTCGAATGAATTCCGTTTGAAGCAAACGTACACGTAAATAAATTGATTAAAACCGCATTTTGCGGTTTCATTACACCGCATTCACTGGCAACAGGCGTTACCCTCGTGTATGTGTCCGTTCGTGCGTACACAAAAATCGGTCGATCATTCGTTATCAGCATGAGCATTTGCCATCCTATAGACACATTTCGTTTTTCTATGATTTTATGACGAGTAGAATGCAAAAGTATAAAGTAAATAAATTAAATAAAACAGGATTGTGAGTTTTCATAAAACTACCTATACGGGCACTAGGCTTTACCCCGTTTATTTGTCTATTCGTGCGTGCAAAACATAGTTCGACCAGTCATATAGAAACATCTCTAGTATAAATGTTTTAATAGTTTTTTTTAATGAACGTTATTCGTATTCTCATAAACGACATCCATGTCCCAAACAATGTTCGCTCTTGCAAATTTAATGCATTGCAACATTTACCTTTAAAAATAAACGTTACACGCTAGCGACTACGGAGCCTATATACAGCTGACAACGTCACCACAGCCGCATTCTTGTGTACGTTAACGTCGCCGTCGCTTAAGTTGTGACTCTGCAGGATAAAACGAAGTTCTGTTTGGGTTTATCACTGTAGTTGTTCGTTGCTTTTATGTGCAGTATGTAAAAGTAGTAGTTGTAGTAGAAGTAGCAGTAATCGTAGTAGTGATATTAGTTGTAAGATCGTTATTTATGAAATATCGTGATGAGTATACTCTTTATAGATAACGGTACTATTGTAAATATTACAATTAATATATATTCATATGTATGGGTTCAAGTTCCACATTAACCGAGCCAGAAAACATATGTTTGCTCATTTTATTGTTTTTGAAACGACTCCATCGTTTAAATTTCACATAAATAGGATTATGTTCGAAACGTTGGAATATACATTGTTTTAATTCGTGTATCTATGTTGTGGAAATGTCGTCGATATGTCCCATTGAATCTATTATAAGAACATATTTGTTTGCATTCGACTACGGGACAAAACGTTCATATATAATGTTGTTACTGATATTTATGTGGTTTGCCCGGCATGCAAACTATCGACTTTCAACTCCTGAGATGGTATAACAAACACAGCATGAATGGCAATAGTTCAGCACGGTAATTAGGTAGGTGTTTTGAATGTCTCACGCATTGTTTTGTTGTTGTTTCTAGATAACAAGATGTCACGTGTCTGCTTTTGGTTAGCTCTGACATGCACATTCGTCAACGGCAGTGTAAGTAAAAACTCGAGCGTCATTTCATCGGTTGCCTTACATATGTAACGTGAAGGATTTGTGTTAATGCAGCGTTAACACATGAAGGTATTGCGTGCTATTTATTAATATTGTTTACGACCACGTTATGTTTGTTTGATGACAAATTGCTTCGTTTTTGTTGTTGAAATGAATCATCTCTCGTCCAACATTACATGTTTGTCATGCATACCATACTGAACGTGATGCTTGGGTGCGTTTAAATGATTTAGTACATTTAAAAGACAAACATCCATAATAATAATAACATAAAGCTATTTTGCAAATTGAAAATTTAATACTATCCAAACTAAGTGGCCCCCACTGGATGTATAACGCGAATAATATGCCAGTTTACCAATCAATAAATACATCATTCAATAAATCGAAATCGACTAGAAAAACAGCAATCATATATCCATCAATTTTTTTTACCAATTATTTTCCAATGTATAAATCACTCAATCGTTCCAAAATAGTCCAATGCAACTGGTAATCAGCACATATTTCGCTTATATCGTCAGTAATTGTAACTGAGCAAAATACAGATGTCTTTTGCATGCACAAATACATTCAAAAAATGATATATTGTAATTTCCACTCAAATATTTCACGACTGATTGATTTCAGGGCCGCTGGGGCCGGACTTCTTCAGCAGCATGAGTCAGCTCCAGACGAACCTCAACCGGATGTCGATGCAGATGGTGGCCCTGGGGAGCTGGCAGAACAGAGGCGCCAGGTCAAGATGAACACCGAGATGGCACGCGCACAGCAAGGAGTTCCCTTCTGGGACTCTGGGCGCATGTTATTACCTCGGATGGCGGGCTGGGATACCTTTACAAGTACGTCACCTTTTTCCTCATTTGGGGAACTGGCCGTCCGGGAAGCGCAGTGATAGGTAAACGCGCTTCTTACTTAGGAGACCCGGGTTCAATCCCCGTTCCCGAAAGCATGTGAGTTTGGTTGGTTGTCAACATACCCGAGAGGTGGGATTTCCTCCGGTAACTCTGCCTCCCCCCACACAACACCGCACCAAAATAGAACATATTCCAGGAACAACTCATTAACCGAAAAGTGCTTCTGTTATTTACAAACATCGTCCCAAGTTTCGTGGGTCTAGTTAATTAATTAGGAAGGAATGCTGGGACACACTCGCGGGTCCACATATAATTCCGTCTCAGGCGTGGAAGGACCTCAAAAACTTCGAAAAACGCACTCCTTGGGGACAGTTTGAGCTTAAAAACGCATGGGAGAGTAGAAGATATTGTCAATGTAATCATTCTAAGAAAGCATTCTATTCCTGTGATTATTGAATGCTAATTGTTGCGCAAGTTTGACCCCCTCGACACTTTAACGGCGCACAAATATATTAATGGCCTCAAGAAACGTCAAAAAAAGATGCAGTGTATTATCACACCGAAACAATATCACAATACTATGTCTATAATTTTAGTTCCACGGACGGCTCTATGACGCTCTACTCGCTCAGTCCCGGCAGTCCGCCACACGGCTACATGTTCAACTCGGGACCATTCGGAACATCCTACAGGTCCTGGTGATTTCCGTCAGTACTCGGCAGTTCTCGTGCTTTCGACATTTTCATTAAAAAAAACATACGAAAATAAGTGCTTCTGAGATTTCATATAGGATTGAACACATAAATGTTTTTATTGCACGATTCCATTGTTGTTGAATATTAAATTTTAAATGCGATGCAAACCACAGTATTTTTGTACAATATTGTAAAAAAAAACAACAAGCAAACGTTTCAACGAAACAAAATATCACTATTAGTATTATTGTCATTCAAATGCAGTTCCATCCTTGTTTTACAGACCCGCGTGATGGTGAGCAACATAATATCAGATTAATTATTACATATCAAAGAATACATATCATGCAATAATTGAGTGAAACATTTAATTATGTTAAATGCACAGCCCCATCTATCATTTTCATATGTGAACTCGTAAATTCGAAGTCCATGGAACGTTAAGTTATGTATTATAATCTTATCTGAATGAAGTGTTAAATGGTAAGGCCATCACTAAGCACATACTGATCAAGAATATTAATTTCACGCGTTTCGAAGTATAGAGTGAAATGTTTGTAGTACGCGTTATAACAAGTTGATTTTCTTGATTTTGTATAGGCTAGCTTGTGTATAGATCATTTGTGATATTTAAAGAAGCAAATAGTGTGGCTATAGGGGACTAGGCGTGGAGATCAATTGTGATATTTAAAGAGCCAAGTAATGATGATATAAGTGACCAGGCGTGCAGATCAGTGGTGCTATTTCAATAGACAATCACATCCACGAACTGCGATCAGGAGTATCGAACACCTACTCCGTCACCCACAAACTTCCTGAACAAGACCTCAGAAAAATATAATACATTTTAAATGAAAAAAAAGACGAACATTTTTTTTTTATATTCAATATAATACATACAATGTATACATGTATATGATCATACAACATAGTGATTGTACAAAGCAATAAAGTTCAGACATGTTATACAAGATATGCTAATATATATATTTGTTTAGAGAGAAAAGAAAAGAACAACAGAGGAATAGTTATGAAAAGTGATAAGTTGTATAAAGTCGGAAGAAAGCATACTGGACTTGTGTGTTTTGTTGTATATTCACAATGATCTTGTGAGATTGAAAAATGAAAATAAAAAAAATAAACAAAAATATTTTAGAAAGATGAACTAACATTAGAGTGAAATGTATATAAGTGGACAAACATTATGAGAATTTAATCCGATTCCATTTTTGTTCAAAGATTTGTAATGCGTCATTACTTAGGGCTATTTCTTTCTCAACATGGATTTTTAGTTTAAGACTATGGACAAAACAATTAAAATTTGGCACTTGTTTTTTGTACTTCATGTTAAAGATAAAATATTTCATCAATATAAGAATAAAATTCACAATATTATTACAGTCTATTGATTTCAATGAGTAAATTCCGAAACTTACATTTAAGAAAGATAATTTAACGTTTAGTTGCTGTTGTTCAAGAAAGGATATTAATTGATTCCAAATAGGCTGGATGTGTTTGCACTCCCAAAAAAGATGTTCTATAGTTTCAATGTTTTCACCGCAGAAGTCACACAGATTTGAGTTAGATAATTTGCATTTAAAGAGATATTTATTTGTAGCTATAATTCTATGGATGTATTTATATTGAAAATTTCTCAGTGTGCTTTCAATAGTTGCTTTATATGGCATGGTAAATATATGTTTCCAATTAAGTTCATGTTCTCCGAAAAGGGCTTGCCATTTATTTTGGATTTTGGAGTTTTCTGTAGGGTTTTTAATTTGTAGTGTGTAAAATATTTTATTTGTTTTGTTTTTTCTTCCAAGTATGTTTTCTACGAATGTTGTTTGAGTACATGGTGTATTATTTGTATTGATTTCAGATTTAATATGTATGGGTATGCTTTTGATAAGTGTGTAGTACTTCAGAAAATTATTTGAAGGTATTCCGTATATGTAGCATATATTATCAAAAGAGTAGAAATCCTTAATTCTGTAGTCATATAATTGGTCGACATATTTAATGCTTCGTTCAAACCAATCTTTATAGAAAAACGTCTTATTGTTTGAAGTTATGTCTTTATTGTTCCATAAAATAGTTTTACTGCTGGTTTTGGTTTCTAGGTTATGAGTGACATCACTCCATGCTGATAGAACATCAGACAGAAATATGTTTTCGTTTGCAATTTCATGTAAGATAGTATTGCTGATGTTACATTCAAAGAGTAAGGAGTCACCATATTTTTTTAGGATTTTCTGGTAGAATAATTTCCATTTACTCGTATTGGTATTATCTAGGTATCTTTTAACCCAGCTGCATTTGATTGCATTCAAGAATGAGTCAATGTTCGTTAATTGGATACCTCCATTTTCTACAGATTGAATTAACTGAGTTCGTTTTATTTTATCAGGCTTACCGTCCCATATGAAATTAAATATTGATGATTTTATATCGTTAATAATATCATTTGGTGGATTTGGGAGAACTGTTAATACATAAATTAATTTAGGAAGTGCAAACGTTTTCAATACTGTGTTTTTTCCGATTAGTGTAAGTTTACGGTGATGCCATGATTTTAAGCAGTTTTTAAAATTCTGTAATTTAGGTAGTATGTTTTTAAGAACTGTATCCTTTTCATTATTTGTGAAAGTAATTCCTAACGTTGTGGCTTCATCGGATGTCCAATTAAATTTCATTTCTTTTTTATATAGGACATTACTTTGTTTTAATTTACCTACTCGTAGCACAGTACATTTACTTTTGTTTAGTTTAAGACCCGATGTCATTCCGTAAAGGGTTAGTGATTCTATTAGGTTATGGAAAGAATCGTAATTGTCGTTTAAGAAGTAAGTTGCATCGTCAGCAAATAGGGACTGTTTGATATCTTCATCAGGTTCTAGTGATATGCCTTTTATGTGTTTATTTGATTGGATGTAATGTGATAGATACTCGATGCAAATAATAAATAGCGATGATGAGAGTGGACATCCCTGTCGAACCCCTCGTTCGATGTTAAAACTGTTTGAAAAGAAGCCATTGTTAATGATTATACTGTTAATATCGGTATAGAATAGTTTGACCCATTGAATGAGACTTTCACCAAAGTTCATATTTTCTAAGCAAGAGAACATAAATGAATGATCAAGCGAATCGAATGCCTTTTCAAAGTCTGCAAAGAATATTAGACCAGGATTGTTTGAATTGTTGAAATAGTTTATGCATTCTTGGATAAGACGAACGTTTTCACCAATGTAACGTCCTTTTATGAAACCAGATTGAGATTTTGAAATGATTGATGGTAATATTTTTTTTATTCTGTTTGCTATACTTTTAGTTGCAATTTTATAATCATTGTTTAGTAAGCTAATTGGGCGCCAGTTTGATAAGGATTCTAAGTTTTTTCCAGGTTTTGGAATGAGTGATATTATACCTTGTTTTTGAAGCGTAGTTAGGTTTTTATTATTATATGAATGGTTTAGTGAATTAATTAAATGCGTTTTGATATCATTCCAAAATATTTTATAAAACTCAATGGTGATGCCATCAGAACCTGGACTTTTGTTATTTTGCATTTCTTTTAGTGCTAATCCACATTCATATTCATTTAGTGATCCGTCACACAATAGTTTTTCTTCTTGATTTAAAGTGTGATGTGTATTTTTAAAAAGGGTGTTATTTTCAACATGTTTTCGTTTATAGAGGGTTTCGAAAAATAAACGTTGTTCTTCTAGTATTTGAGTTCTGTTTGTTATATCTTCGCCATTGACTACTAATTTGTGTACAGTTTTTTGTTCACTTCTACGTTTTTCGATGTTTGCGAAGTATTTTGTATTTTTTTCATTGTGTTCAACATGCTGTGCACGCGCTCTTAGTATTATTCCATTGAGATGTGTATGATAGATTCCATCTAATATTTGTTTTTTTAATGTTATTTCATTTTCAATGTCGGTGGTATCATTTGTGTTTGTTTGATGCAATTGTTTTTCAAGTGTTTCAATGCTTTTGATGGTTTCAGTTTCAAGTTTGTGTGTTTCTTTTTGTTTAAATGATGTGTATCTAATTGTTGTGTTACGTATATTTCCTTTAATTACTTCCCACAAGGTGTTTGGGTTTGCATCTTTGTTATTTTGAACTGTATTTAATATTTCCTGTTTTATTTGTGACGAACATGCTGATATATTTTGTAATCGTCAATTTGTTCCTGAGTCAAGTCAGGTAATTAGTCAGGTACAAGTGCAAAACTCCCTCATCACATTTTGCATTTGCAGGCGCGGAAGGACATAATAATCTTCATACTAAAACCACACATAATATAAATTTATTATTCTTAAAACACTACTTGGGATATATTGTAAGATTGAGCTTTGCAGTCACTTCATTCATTTACTTATACGCGTGCATTAACCCTTGACTGTGATCATATGCGACCAATTACGTTGTTGCTTTTTCAATTACTGGAATTCGTGTATTTATGGTTTTTTTTAATGTATACTGCTGTTGCTTTTAGTCTCGTGGAAATAATATCTCGTCTTGAATAAAAAAATACATTCCCCATTCTATTTGGTGGTCTTAGCCCTAAGCAATAAACAGTTTTACGACCAACCCAATGCGTCTCGTCTATGGCCGTCTCAACTACTGAGTCTTTTCCGAATATAATGTAACCGTCGTGCATGAGAATGTTAAAAATAGTGTTTCCTGAACACATCAACATAAATCTGACTTTATTTCAATTCGAAAGTATGTACACAACTTGATGGTTAAAAAGGAAATTAACAGTGATTCGGCCCCGCATGACTACATGTCGTGGATCAATATATGAACCAGTCTAGGGAGTACGGGTTTTAGACGGTCCTTCAGGTGACGTCAGGCGATATCCGGTTTTGCACACGCTACAATTATATACAATTTTTTGCACACGGTCATTCGAAGGACGACAAGGGAGTTTAAAACTAGTCGCGTAAGGTGTATTTTAAACTGAATGAATATTTTGTTCGCAGACGGTCTTGAATAGTATAGCAGTAGCTTATCTATTAACATTAACCGTTTATCAGCAAATGCATTTCAATTTTGCAAGACATCAAAGGCGATGGCGACGAAGATAGTTGAACACGTTGTTTATATGTGATTTCACAGGATACCCAGTGTGTTTTCCCATGGTCTATTTTTAGACTACTGGAAATCCGACTGTAAATCGAATATGGGATCCCAGAACATTATGGACAAGTATACATATTTTCAGTGATGGATTTTGGTTGAGGTAAGTTCAACAAACATTTACATACATATTGTACCAATGTGTGTAGCTTACTGTTATATACTGATATAATTGTTCATCATTTATCATGGAGTTCAGGGGTGGCGAAATCTCAAAAAACTATACTTGTCCACGAACAACAATTTAGGAAATTTAACCTATCCGTTGCTGAACTACACTTGTCCGTTAAACTTAATGTTTATATAAATTATAANCTATCGATGTGCAGATAGTAATGCACATAGTCTTTGGCTTCGTCAATGATCTTGAAACGGCTAAGACAAGCGACCTTTGATGCGTCTCTATTCTCGAGACTAAACAGAAACAGTTGACCGCATGTGAAGCTGCATATTTTTCAGACACTTTCCTGAATGCTCTCAAGGACAACATCTGTACGCGATCCGCCCACACCTCAAGAGATTCGTTTGACTCTTGACAAGCTTGGTTGAATCTGACTTGAGCGGTCTCCTCCAAATCCTCGCCTCCAAACCGGGTCTCTAACTTCTTCATGAGCTGCCGGTATGGAAGGGGACCAGTACCGGAAGATATCAAAGTATGATATTTCGCGGCATCTCCTTTAAGGCTCCAACACAAGCAATACTTGCATTCCTCATAGGTCCAACCGAACGCCTTCGCATAAGTCTTGAATTTTAGTTTAAAAGAGTCAAAGTCGTCCCCTTTACCATCTTTGGATCCCGCAAACCGCAACTGTTTGTCAAAACCCTTTGACACCTTGCGCAAAGAGACGTATCCATCCGAAGAGTATGATGTCTCGGTTTCAGATGTGTCTGTTGTTTCCGCAGGCACCCATTTTCTCTTGGGTTTTCTTTTAATTTTATTCTTCGTACTTTCTCTTTCTTTAATTTTCACTGATTTCTTATGTTGAGATTTGGCTTTTGGCTTTACTTCGATTTCATCTTCTGAATCTTCTGTTGTGTTTTGATGTTTATGGTTTTTTTTGTGCAGAACTTTCTTTGTGCTTCTTTTAGCAACAGCTGCAGGTGCACTCCATTCTTCTGACTCTGATGTTTCAGTTTCAGTCCTTTCTGGCTCTTCCTCCACTTCTTCAATATGGACTTTCCTTCCAGATTTACGTTTTATTGCCGTTATCTCCTCTTCAGTATCTGTGTCTGAACTGAATACATCTGCCAACTTTTTTGGTTTCAGCGTTGGCACTTCGAGATCTTGACGTCTGTAAATTAGCATGTCGTTCACTGCAAAATCCATTTGATTCAATATGGCTGCTGATATTTTTCCGCCAAATTTCGCCTTCAACAGTTTTGTTGTTAAATTCCCTTGGGACAAACGTAACATGTGCATACGTTTCGAGATTTTGTCTCCTACACCAACAATCTCTTTCAGTTGATCCACCGCGACAAAATTCACTTTTATTCTGCCGCCATCCAAAACACGTCCTGTTGCAGAAGCAGAAATACTGCCCCCTTTGCCCGAGATAGACGTTCCGTCGCCTGCAGTAGAGGTAGTTGTCGCGCCACCTGATGCTCCTTTCGCTGCAGCTGATTTCGGATGAGTCTGTGATCCCCTCATCTTCATCATAAATTGGGTCAATCTAGGTTCGGGTGTGTCACTCATATTGATTACAAAAGTATCACTTCAATGCACGATCTAAACTCCACGTGCATGAAAAACAACTACAAAAAAATTTCAAACAATGTACATTCAATGATAATAATGATAATATGGCTTCAAACAATTTATCTCATGAATCACGAAACAATACATTTTTTTATTTTTTTTATATGCTAATCCGGGACGACACTTTCCTCAAAACCAAATTTTTTAATTATATGCTAATGTGGGAAGACACTTTCCTCAAAACTAAAAATTTTAATTATATGCTAATATGGGACGACAATTTCCTCCAAACCAAAATTTTTAATTATATGCTAATAGCCTAATATGGGACGACACTTTCCGCCAAATGTCCGATATTTAAAAAAAAATCTCCAAATGTGATGGAAAATCACTTGAATCAATGCATCGCCTATTTAACTACTGCACCCAAAGAATAATTTCTAAATTTGATCTGAAATTCCACTAGTCCAGAAATATGTTACTTTATTTCTGGTAATTTACCTAACTGTGTTTTAAATACAGAGAAATTATCACTGTATTTTTTAATATTTGCAGTAATCAATAAGTATTTAAACTTATAATATATTTTGCCGGCTGTATTCCAAGAAATACTTGGATGTTTCAGAAAAAGATCATCTGTTGTTGTTTTTCCACCACTGCTGATGTTGCTGCTATTACTGCAGCTGTTGCTGCTATTACTGCTGCTGTTATTACTGATGCTGTTGCTGTTGTTACTTTCGCTGCTGCTGCTGTTACTGCTATGGATGCTGTTACTGCTAATGATGCTGCTGTAACTGTTGCTGCTGCTGTTACTGTTGCTGCTAATGATTTTGTTTCTAATATCTTGAAAAATTCTTCAAAGTGTTTCACCCACAAATTTACTCCACCCTGGCTCTAAACAGCTCTANAAAACAATTACAAAATATTTAAAACAATGTACATTCAATGATAATATAGCTTAAAACAATTCATCTCATGAATCGTGAAACAACAATTTTTTTATTTTTTTTATAGATTTATGCTTATCCGGGACGACACTTTCCGCCTAATATCTTATTTTAAAAAATTACTCTAAATGTGATGGAAAACCACTTAAATGCAATGTCTAATTGCTAATACGGGACGACACTTTCTTCAAAACAATTTTTTTAATTATATGCTAATATGGGACGACAGTTTCCTCAAAACCAACATTTTTAATTATATGCCAAAATGGGACGACACTTTCATTCAAACAAACATTTCAAATATTTACTAATATGGGACGACACTTTCCGCCAAATGTTCTATATTTCTCCAACTGTGATGGAAAATCACTTGAATCAATGCATCGCCTGTTTAATTACTGCACCCAAAGAATAATTTCTAAATTATATCTGAAATTCCACTAGTCCAGAAATATGTTACTTTATTTCTGGTAATTTACCTATCTGTGTTTTAAATACAGAGAAATTATCACTGTATTTTTTAATATTTGCAGTAATCAATAAGTATTTAAACTTATTATATATTTTGCCGGCTGTATTCCAAGAAATACTTGGATGTTTCAGAAAAAGATCATCTGTTGTTGTTTTTCCACCACTGCTGATGTTGCTGCTATTACTACAGCTGTTGCTGCTATTACTGCTGCTGTTATTACTGATGCTGTTGCTGTTGTTACTTCCGCCGCTGCTGTTACTGCTATTGATGATGTTACTGCTAATGATGCTGCTGTTACTGTTGCTGCTGCTTTTACTGTTGCTGCTAATGATTTTGTTTCTAATATCTTGAAAAATTCTTCAAAGTTTTTCACCCACAAATTTATTCCACCCTGGCTCTAAACAGCTTTAAAGACGCCCTGACTGATGAA
>VMBQ01003514.1:27497-104793 GCA_007657795.1 Dreissena rostriformis | reverse complement strand
TGCTATCACTTGAAAGATTAAGCGTTCAAGTATTATAACGACCGGTGGACAAAAAAAATGCTCCCATCGCGATCCAAATATGGGCGCGCTTGATCTTAAAGCTAACGCTTAACCAGTCAGCCGGCCTGGTATATACTCGCCAAGCCTGCTGTTACATTTATTTCTTTGAGTCAGTTTTCAACCATTTTCTCCGAAACAAACCGAGAATTTTTCAAAAAAATAGTTAAATATTTAACAATAGTTTAAAATAAAATCAAAACGGATCAAAACGGATGAATAAGGATTGGCGATAAGTTTATTCATATGTTTTACATATGTTTTTGTCCTTTGTCCAAAGTATCACCGCAGTTACAACTATATCACCGCAGTGATAAATTTATGACCGCAGTGACAAAATTGTCACCGCGGTGACAATTTTGTCACCGCGGTGATTTCTATTTTTAGCTGTTGGCGTATATGTAATTTTGACCCAAAACGTACAAATTTCGGGAAATTATCAATTCCTCAATATACGGATATTTCCCTATAAGCTAGTCTTCAGATTCAATTTTAAACCACAAGAGTTTTAACAACTTAGTTCTTGTAAGTATCTAAACCATCTAAAAAACTAATCGTTCTAAATGAAGTAAATACATATCCAGGTACAGACTGACTTCAATATTCGCTACAGAAATAAAGCAATAGGTGTTGCTAAACACGTGATCACACACATGTAAGAGAAAAAATGCACGTTTGAATATCAGAAAATAATATTAAACATATAACCCACTTACTGTACCAGCTAAGCAAATCCTTGATTATCCAACAAAATATGCTTTNGTCAAAATAAATGAGTTACATTAAACTTGTATTTTCTATGTTTATTTCATTAGTATCACAATTCACATGAGAATAAGTGTTTACGCACATGCAGTAGACCCCCTCTCACAGAGCGTGGCTCATTCGATAAATAGTTGGTTAACATCTCTGACCCAAAAGGCTTTACCAGATTGATAATCACTGCCGACAGATATGTGTATTTGACATGTGTGTGTAAGTGATTTATTATGGGCTATGATATGAAGTGTGTGAGGTTCGGCGCTCCATTCATCCGGTTTAAACCCACAATGCGTACTATTGACTGTTCCAAGGCGGTGACCGCGGCTTTAATTTTGTTTATGTTTTATGTCTGTATTGTTCTGAATTGCATAGGCAATACTTCACTTAAAAGACTGGCGGATGTTATTAGACTGGACTTCACGGGCTAATCTGGAACCACACTTTACGCAAATCCATTAAACACCATTTTCACAGAGCGAGGCTTATATGTAATTGAAATAGTGACGCTCTTATTGCCAGAAACAAATGCTTGGATTTGTAAATAGTTCCATAGCCATTTGTCCTTCGAGGATGTCGAAATGGTTCCTGACTATTGAATAACATGACAATCTAATAGTTATGCAATTTTCTTTCCAAATATCCCTTTATTGAATCTGAAACACAACAGAAGACATGTTGAATTATATATAAATTAGCCATTTTATTACAACGGCATGGTTATAATCTTCATTAAGGGGATCCGTAACCTTTCGTGTATCTGACAATCTTTACTGTTTATGTAAGTGTTAAGATTAAGGCACTCGTGTGCGTTTTGTGTTCTTTTTTGTGTGTGTGGGGGGGGGGTCCACAGAACAACAACGACTTTTTATTTTTCGGGCCTTTAATTTTGTTTGGATGACTTCGGATTAAACGTTCAAACAAGTTACTTAAAATAGCTGCCACTTCGTATTGTTTGGTTTTCTGACATTTTAAAAACCATCTTACTGGTTTTTAATGTATCGTGATTGTTTACCAGTAGTTATCCTTTTTACGTCGTTGATGGGTTTTATTTATTTTAAATTATAAAAAATTATCTTTATGATAATGTTTTGTTTTATATGCGTGTGTTTCTTAGTTGAACCATAATACATGTATATTCCGCTCAATATGCCATCCAAATCTTCCATCGCTCGTCTCCGCTTTTTACAGTGATTTCTTTGACGGTAATTTCTATTCCGTGTAGGGCACGTGCGGTACAATCTGAAATATACGGAATACCGTTAGGGCCATCGTGGTTACACATGAAAATCCAGAGGGCGACAATGCGATAGTGCGATTGTACGATGGCGAGAATGCGATAGTACGATGGCGACAATGCGATAGTACAATGGCGACAATTCGATAGTACGATGGCGACAATGCGACAATACGAAGACGACAATACGACAGTGCGACAATACGATGACGACAATGCGATAATACGATGACGATAGTACGAAAACGCGATAGTACGATGGCGCCATCGTACTATCGCGTTCTCGTTCTGTCGTCATCGTATTATCGCATTGTCGCCATCGTTCTATAACACTGTCGCCATCGTATTGTCGCACTGTCGCATTGTCGTCATCGTACTGTCGCATTGTCGTCCATCGCCTTCCGGTACACATGCGCATATCGTATTTTTTCCTAGATGGCGCCACTTTTAAAAAATACTTTAAAGTTCGGCATACCTTACAGCATACCTTACATCCATACCCATTCTATAACTGAATAAGAATTTGATTGCATTAAGACTGTAACCTCTTTCAAAGAACATCTTTAAAAAGTCATCTATTTTGTTTCTGCAATAAGAATAGTTTGTGTACCGGAAGGCGATAGTCGACAATGCGATAGTACGATGGCGACAATGCGATAGTGCGATAATTCGATGACGACAGTGCGACAATACGATGGCGACAGTGCGATAGTACGATGGCGACTATGCGACAATGCGACAGTGCGACAATACGATGGCGACAGTGCGATATTACAATGGCGACAATACGATAATACGATGACGACAGTAAGATAACTATCGCATTGTCGCCATCGTACTATCGCGTTGTCGCATTGTCGCCATCGTACTATCGCATTGTCGCCATCGTTCTTTCGCATTGTCGTCATCGTACTATCGCACTATCGCATTGTCGCCCTCTGGATTTTAATGTGTTACCACGATGGAGCTTACGGTATTCCGTAGAAATACGTTGTTAAATGTTCACATATTCGGATCTCAACTGGATTTGCAACAAAAACGTGTATTTTAAAACAATCACAAAGAAGCACTGTTTTATCCAGATTTTTGTTTCAATAAACATATTACAAACAATCTTAGTGAAGTAACCTGTGACATTTTCGGGAGAGGGTAAAAATGTGAAGTATAACATGTTGTTTGAAAGCATATGACGTGTGATAGAAGCATCGCTACCGTCCTGCACACCGTTAATCAGCTTCCTCATGTGGACAAATGTATTTAGGACTCGCTCTGAGAAAAGGGGGTTTAATGCATGTGCGTCAAGGGTCGTTCCAGATTAGCCTTTGCAGCTCGCACAGGCTAATCAGGGACGACCCTTTCCGCCAAAACAATATTTTTGCTAAGAAGAAACTTGCTGTAAACGAAAACTATCATTCAAGCGGAAAGTGTCGTCCCTTATTAGCCTGTGCGGATTCCGCAAAACAACTTCAGCATTAAAGTCGAATTCAATATTAACTAATTTAACTTACAGTGATACATATACATTTCTGAATCAGGCTCAAAATAGTGTTCGCTTTACAATGGGTAGATAGTGTTTATTTGTCACGATATAGGTTGTGGGACTAGAACCAGTACTTGGTGTCTTGGTGTTTTTGGGGGAGATCGAATGAACGAACCCGAGACCTCCCGGTCTCTAGGCGGACACCGTATCCACTATGCCACGATATTGAATAATGTTTTCAAAACAACGCATTTTATCAAGACGGCGTTTGTTCTTTTTAAATACTAGATGTTTTTCAGAATCTCCTTAGCTAAAGTGTTTGACCACTTACGTGATAAGGCAAATGATTTTCAGAAACTTTGAGATTGTGTATGCTCTATTACTCGAATGAACCCAGTTTATTTTTTTTTAACTTATATGACTGTATATTAAAGCATCACGTGGAAGCATAATATGAGCATTTCTCTGTGGAAAGGGGGTTTAATGCGTGCGCGTAAAGTGTCGTCCCAGATTAGCCTGTGCAGTCCGCACAGGCTAATCAGGGACAACACATTCCGCCTAAACTGGACTGCACTGCGGACTACACATGCTAATCTGGGACGACACTTTACGCACCAGCATTAAACTCCCTTTTCTCAGAACGCGACTCATATGTATTTTGTCATAAAATAAAGGAATATTTAATTCGCACGGACTATACCAGGTAAGTAAAATACCCTTATTATCTGGTAGTTCTTTGTATAGTAATTGCCTTACCATTACTTCTATTTTGTTTAAATACAGTCGCATACAAATTGCAATTCTAATAATTAACGTTTATATCACAGATTTTGACCGCTTATTCATATAGATAAAGCATGTTTCTTTCAGTGAAGAATGTGTAATGCTGAATCATTAAACACTCCTTGTCATAAAGATAAAATAACAATAGCTGGTGTTAGCAACATGACATCATATATTTAAAACTCCTGATACAGGATAAAGCATCGAAAACACAATACATAAATTTATCTAAGTGTCTAAGTTTAATGCCAAGCGTATTGGTGAAACCATTCACACGACCCACACAATACAACAAATTAACCACAAAAGATTATTGCTGGGGCTAACGCCTTGTCAAATCCATAACTAGACATAACTTTAAGACAATTGCGGATTAAGAGTTATTAGTCCGAAAATAAAATGTTATTTGATAAGCACTAGTTAAACAATCATTAAATCTTTGAGATTATGCATGACATAAAGGCATAACAATTGTACATGGGGTGTATTATATTTTTAATATGCATTATCCTGTCTTGTATAGGATATGAAATTAGGCAATTTCCTTAAAAAGGACTACTAGATGAGAAGTATATTTTACTCACCTAGTATAGTCCCTGGGATTTAAATATTCATAAATTGTATGACTAAATAAACATTATAATACACTTCGATGTGACGCTTTTATATTCAGTCATTCAAATACTACTTGTCTTGCTTTTCAAATATGTACCAATATATTGATAAAGTGGAATTTTGTTAAAGACCTTATCGTTCATTCCTGCATAAACAAACATATTATTACGTAAAATTACGCAATTTAAATGGCGACTTTTTCAATTTTTACCTCAACACTCAACATAACGTAAAGTTGTTGTCACAAATGGAATTATTGCAGTTTATTACAAATATACATGTTCATAAAACACACAAACACACATAAGTTAGCGTGTTAACGAAGCAAAATGTTATCACAAAACGCAAGCATATGAGACACGTGCAGAGGTAAACAGCAAAGCAAAGTCTATTGCGAGCAAGGAGGCGGGGCAAACCTAGGTGTCGTCACTAACTATGATCTCCGGGGTGAAGGGTTTGAAGCCTGCACGTCTCCTCTCTATGGACCAACAAATCTTCAGTAGCCTGCGCACAATTGAAAGCGAAAAAACATGTATGAGAGGAAAAAAACATTGACAATTAACCTGTGCAAAAGTGATTATATAGATGTTGCTATTTTCGAAAATCATACATGACATATGCGTCAAAATCAATATGCTGTTTAGTTTGTTTATAATTCGAAAAAAAAATACAACGTTATTTTAAAAAGATATACAACTATGTCAAGCCACAATTATCGTCTTGTTCATATCTATACTAGACTACGGTTTGATGCTTCCCCCGAAAACAGACTTATCACAGAATGAGGCAGCTTTTTAAAAAGTCAGCATTTGTGATTGTACAAATGCAGCTTACACATTAATAATCCTTTCAAAATCACTTACCATATTGACCGTTATCATTTGAATATTGATATGGGCCTAGCTCTGTGAAAATGGGGTTTAATGCATTTGCGTAAAGAGTCGTCCCAGATTAGCCTGTGCAGTCCGATTTTATTGCATTTTTCGCTTAAAGAAAAACGCTGATTGACGAAAGTCTCCATTAGGTAGAAAGTGTCGTCCCTGATTTGCCTGTGCGGACTGCACAGGCTAATCTGGGACGACACTTAGCGCACATGCATTAAACCCCCTTTTCAAAGAGCGAGGCTCATAAACAAAATAGGTAAGCGTTGTTTGTACCGGGGGATAAGTGTGTGTTTTTTTCCCCAAAGTATATCGCAATCCTTGATAAATATATTTAGTTCACGTGGCAATACTCACAGCGTGAGAACGATACATATGACGTCATATCCACCGAGCACGAGGAACACGAGGCCACGCATGTAGCTGACGGTGGCGGCGTAAATGTAGCTGGTGGAGGCGTTGGCGATCAGAGTGCAGACAATCTCGAGCGTCCCCACCACGCTGAATATCGCGCCTGGATGGAAAATGTTGTATATTTGTAAACAGTTTGAGTGTTTTAGAACTATGGCACTGCATTAAATACATTATGGATAGGCATAACGTGTATTCAGGCTTCTTCGCACATCTGGTTTTCATTATTTTATGGCACCACATCTATTATTGACATTTCATATGCTTATTGTTTGCCTCTGATTCCAACAGCTTAAAATTTGTATTTTTTTATTTAAAATAAATCATGAAATAAACAGAAATGGAGTTTTGAATTGTATATGTTCATTTTAATTTTAATTCTCATTGTTACAAAAGAAGTGTTTCACAGTCATCATACATTTTAAAGGAATTACGATTTTTTGACAGAGTAACAATTTATGACAATTGGAATAGGTCAAGGCCCGTATTCACCATTCTAAGACTTAGAACCATGAAAAACACATTCGGCGTTTCAATATATACATTCTACAAATGTTGCTTATGACGTGAATTAATTGTTCTTAATGATAAGTTGTGAAATAAGAGGTGTAAAATCCCATGTCATTTAGAATTGAATTACTGTATACTACCAGGGTAATCGAACTAAACAGTTTTAACCCTTTGAGCGCTGGAACCGGATTTTGAAGGCCTTTGCAAACAGTTTGGATCCAGATGAGACGCCACAGAACGTGGCGTCTCATCAGGATCCAAACTGTTTGCTATTATGATAGTATTCTTTAAAATAATAGAAGAAAATGCTAATTTTAGAAATTTAGCAGACAACATTTTAGCAGACGACAAATTTCCCAGCATGCAAAGGGTTAAGAGTATTCTTTATTTTAAGACTATGAATTTGTTGGTGAATACGGGCTTAGGATGACTGAGTAAAATATTTATTTAAAAAAAACTAATCAACGTATATTAACATTTCATTCATTGAGAGGTCTACCTTGTTTCTCAGGCGGTGTCAGGTGAGATAGGATGCTTCTCTGCATCGTCGTGGACAGGGGACCAAACATGCCCACCGCTATGACTGCAACACCGATGGCGAATATAATATACATGTTCAGTTATATGTTTGCGTTTTGGAAATAGCGTAAAAATAAGGCGTATTATAATAACGCACTGATGATGTGATGCAAATAGTTGACACAGTTTCCAATGGCCATTAAACTAAGGTAAAACATGTACTTTAAATAAATAAACTTTATTGAAGATGGTTATTTAGTTCGAGATCATGTAATAACATATTATTTACAATTTTTATATGTTTAACATCATCAGATTGTAATATTATTAACCAATATTTTAAAACATAAACAATCCGTTTATTTATAATGGGGTTACGACCAAGATACATCTTAAGTCATTTTGTGTATAATATCTGATAAAAAAAGTGAGCACTTTTTGTGATGTTGCTATTAGGTGCACTTCAAATTCAGAACCCTACTTGTGAACTAATCTGACTTTTATTTTATTCTTCATTCCATATGTATGTGCCTTACGAGTTTTTGTTTTCGACATGATGCGTGGAACGTTACACATTTATAACTACATATTACATCCACAGCTAGTGTTATATATAGATCTACTCATAAATTGTTTGTGTGATTAGATTAATGTTAACTGGAGTTTTACTTTTAGTATGGTGTGGTCTATGTTTAAGTTTACCTTAGAAACGGACCCGGGGGTTTATTATAAGCTTGAGGCTTTTCTTCAAATATATTAAAATCGATTTAAAATTTAAAAAACATAGAATATTAATAAGTAAAAACCGTGTTAAAAGTGAAAATGAAATGAGCCTCGCTCTGGGAAAAGGGGGTTTAATGCGTGTGCTTAAAGTGTCGTCTCAGATAAGCCTGTTTAGTCCGCACAGGCTAATCAGGAACGAAACTGTCCGCTTTTATTGCATTTTTGTTTAAAGGAAGACTCTTCTTGACGTAAATCAAGTTTATGCGGAAAGTGTCATCCCTAATTAGCCTACGCGGATTGCACAGGCTAATCTGGGATGACACTTTACGCACATGCAAAAAAAAACTTTTCTCAGAGCGCGGCTCAAATACTACGCACTTATCCAGTAGGAGGTGTCGTCGGAGACGAAGGCGGTCCAGAGGAACGCGGCCCCATAGGACGCCGTGCCTATCATGCAGATCCAGATCTCGTCCATGAACTTCTCTAGGAACTTCACCGAGCCCAGCCCTATCACCAAGATAACCGCGGTTCGCAAGGCGGTGTAGATACCCACGTGTGTCGGCGACCAGCAGAAGGGCTGCGCGAGCTGGTACAGCGTCTCCGTCGTGGTGCGGGGCAGGTAACTCAGGTTGCATAAGGCGTGGATGATGACGACAAGCCGATACTTCCACCGCCGGTTTTCGGAGTCGTCCACCACGAAAAATGAGACGCTCGCTTTCAGCTGACCAATTAACGTGTTGTCATTACGGCGCTTGTCTTTTGAAAGCGTCTCTGGTAGAACGAATAGCATAAATAGTAAATTCAATATCAGAACTCCGGCCATGGCGGCAAAAGTGAACATATAACCCTTTCCCTCTATTATGTATCCGGACACCAGACTCGCTAAGGATAGGCCAATCCCAATAACAACCTCAATGAAGATAATGCCATACATTCGATGCGGTCCTGGTTTCGTGATGTCCGCGATATAAGCTAACGATACTTGCAAGGTGGTGGCATACTGGCCAGAACAGCCTTCGACGAAGCAGGCTATCAGAAGAAAGACGATTGGCAGCTCTAGATGAATAATTAACGCCGCTGTACCTAATCGCAACATAGTTCCCACGATGCCTATTGTCAGAAGGAACTTCCGCCCAAACGCGTCTGTGTATGATCCGAAAATCATGTTCGCGATGATCGCAGGAACTCCGGACGCCACTGCAAAATACAAATTCCACGTGGATGCCTGAGAGGTGGCGCTCATTTCCGCCTTGTATATGGCACTACTAGAATTTGGATTGCAGAACAGGTCCGCGGACTCATTGCTGGATATGTTAGCTTTTGAATACTCCTGGTTCATAAAGTACTGATTAGTGTATTCCACAAGAGCGAAAAATGAACACAACATTGCGAACATATACGCGAACACAATCGGCCCGATGAGCCAATTTCGCCAGGTTGTTTTGATCTCCAATGCGCGAAACTTCCGGTAATCAGTGCTCTTCGTGCCATCGGGGTCGTCCGTGTTGGAAAGCAGCGGGCTTTTCTCCTCGGAATGTGACCCTAGATGAGAACGGTTGAACGGACCACGGTCCTTTTCTGTCATTTTGGTCTTAAGGCCTATAAGGCCAAAGTCCTTTAAGAGGTTAAATGTTTATTAAGGTAGTCTTCAACCCATGCACTGGTTTATATAATATCGTATTCTATTTCGCATTGATCTCATATATTTATAAACGGTTAGAATACAGTGTTTTGTATATATGTGAGTGTTTTTCGAGTCTCTATTCTCCTGTCCTAAAACGAACACTACTCATTTTCCTGTTATGAACACTTTCCTTTATACACTGACGAATCTTTGTAAACGTTGTTATCATACGGGTGAACAATACTACTTTAAATAGAACGTGACCCCGCGACGAAAGCTTAGGTTAGATATTAAGCTGATATAAACCCATTGTTGATTTTACTATGCAAATATGCGAGCTATCGAACAAGGAAATAAATTGTGTCATGGCGGATAAAAATTAAATTTTTCTTTGTGGATATCTTTAGCGGAAAATCTATTGTTTTGGAATGTGTGAAATTTTAGCCCTGGGATAAAAAGCAAGAAAAATTATTGTAATCGTGTATGATCCCGCTATGACATGTCGAATGTATGCAAATATTTTCATAATGGATTTGAATTTAGTATAAAAAAAAAATATTGTTTTTATTTAAATAAAATATTAAAATTATATAAGTTCATTAAACTTATATGTCATATATATGACCTACGAAATTTGAAATCGAGGGTCAAAACTCTTAGACATGCACCAAAGTTCTTCGACAAGAACACGAGTCTATGTCCACAATGTTCAATGAGTGTCAACATGATATGAAAAAATATTTACGTAAGCAGTATATAAATAAATATTATTGAAAGAACCCAAACATGATCAAGTTTATTCACCTGGAACAGACTGACAATAAAAAAAAACTGAACGAAATCTATCTATTTTGGTTTTAAAATCTTTTAAATTGAGAGCTTACTTATATTATCAATAATTTCTCTCCATGTACTTTCATTTATTTATCTACCTAATTTAAAAAATGCGTGTTTTTTTTCTAACAAAAATAAAAACAAAACAAAAGTATACAAATGTGGAGTATTATTACAACTTTCTGAAAAGAGTTTGATCTTGTTTCTATTAAATATCCTGTACGTCATTGACCATCTGTGTATATATTGTGTTGTAATATGTGTGTACTAATGGGCTAAAGCCTAATGTTTGTTGAAATAAACTCTAAACTCTATTTAAAAATGGCATAGTCACGTATATCAAAACCCAGCCTTATAACAAATTAGTACAGTTATGAACATTTATCAAGTTAAATATGATGTTAAATGGTTTATCCAAACTATTAACTAACTTATACCGACTTAACATTTATTGTACGAAGAAATGCTTCACTTAAACAAACGGTACGATAATTATACATGAACAAAGGACAATATGCGTAATTGATGATTAATACAATAGTATAAATAAGCGTATAACAATTCAAATACATATCAAATGAGGACACTAATGTTATCATGTCGAATCAGAGGCTGTACACACATGATGACATGTAAGTGATACCAGCTATTGTTAATTTATCTTTTAGACATCGCACTATTGATATAATATCGCTGAGGTTAATTATTCAGAATTGCATGTACTTCACAGACGGAAATATGCTGTTTCTATCAGATTTAGCGGTCAAAATCTGTGATACATACGTTTAAAATAAGAATTTTAATACGTCTATTACAGTTTTTATAAAAAAATCAAGTAATCGTAAAAACACATTTCGCTTTCGTTTTTGTTGTTGTTGTTATTTACAAAGTACATGTACGTCCTTCATAAATATCGAGACGTATAGTGTTTACTCGTTCAGGACATGGCGCCTAGTAGTTTATATAGAAGCTAAAGTCAATTAACATTTTGAATATTTATTCTCTTCATTGCTCAAAAATGCTATTCAACTTTTCCAATTTCAATGTTAAAATAATATTTTATGATTAATCAGACCCCGTTAGTTGGTTTTTATACCGCGCCCCCATGTATAACACGCACCCCGTTTTTGAACTCCAAAACGAAGAGAAAACAATATTTCAAGCAAACAAAAATCTAGAAAATCTGATCAAAAATTGCCGCCATGTTACTATTACGCAATCAAATAGTCCGGGTTATTTGAAATCTTAATTTTCTATTCAAAAGAAAAAAAGCCTCGTTATGATACGGATCATGGTTGCAAAGCACTATATTTTTCGGAAATAAAATGTAATTTTCTAGCAACAAATAAGTTATCCCCGTTGTATTGCGTGAAAAGCATGCGAAAATAAGAATAAATGTACATCATGTCATTTTCCTCGGAGAAAATTTAACTTAAAAAGGGGAAAGCTGAATAAAAACTAGCAGTCCTTTTTTTTTAAGTGGAAACTTTTAATGTAAATTATGCAGCACATTCAGGGCTTCAGTCGTTGATATATGTCAGCATTGACGTAAAACTGTTTATCTGTTCTGTTGGTCAAGCGTGGTAATTGTTTGTCACACTACATAGGCGTGAATGTCATGCATAATGAAGGCGCCAAGAATCTGGACCAAACTAGAAAACAGTCCCTGCCCACACCTTACCCGCGAATAAGACCTCGTTTACACCTAGCGATACCATCTATCCGTTATGTGGTCAACAGCCCAACATAAGCTGTCAATGTAGAAGTGCACAAACAAAGACATTTTTCATATTCAAACATTTCAATTAAAAAAAAAATGTTGCTACCCCATTCATATATGTGGTTCATATATGTCGTTCCCGACTTGCTGTTGTTTGTTGCGACAACAGATGATCAACTTCACGAAGCCGGTTGAAACTGCACAGAGACAGCAGACACAGAAAACCTCAATCCTCAATGGCGCAATCGGATGGAGCATGAAGGTTGACCTTGACAATAAGCTGCTCTTCCCAAGTATTGTGCAGACAAACCTCAGACCCGACATCGTGCTGTGGTCAGAGGCGGGAAACGACTAATTATGATCGAGTTAACTGTACCTTGGGAAACCAGATGCGAGGAGGCCTACGAAAGGAAAAAGTACAAGTATACAGAGATACTAGAGAAGCTTGCAACCAAAGAGGCTGGCGTACTTGGTTGTTCCCCATATAAGTAGGCGGTAGATGGTTCTGTGTACAATCCGTGTGCCGACTGATGTCAGCAGTCGGGTCTTCTGGCATAGATAGACAGCGGACTATCCGGAAACTGAGCCAAGCTGCAGAGCGGTCGTCCAACTGGTTGTGGCTGAGGCGAGAGGATGCAGCATTCACACCGTAGCACCGGTGGCCCCATCCTCCCGAAATGCCCATGGTTCAGGGGCGAAACATTGACGACGGAGGGACTCCATGCTGATGATAAATGTCGATCAGCAATTCACAACCACCCTTTAACCTGAGTCTACAGGAGATTCATGGGTGGGATGGATATTGTATTTAACTAATAGGGTGTAGTTTTTCTGGACTAAAAAATGGCGGCAATTATGATTTTTTACCATTACAAAATGATTTCTTAGCAATTTTACAGCCAAGACAGTGTATGAATGTAAAACACGCAACAACTTTTTAATGTGAAATTTGGAGGTTAAAAAACTGTGCGTTATACAAACGAACTTATGTTAATGTAATATTGAATACCGGTAATTAGTGCGATTACCCATTGAGAATTTTTCAAAAATAACCCCAAGGTTGTTAATTAAGGAGTATTATAATCAGTAAACAGTTGATGATTACAGAATTATTGAAATAAACTGGGCAAAAAGAGGAAACCACGCACCATTGTTATCAATGTAATTGGGTTTCCTCTTTGATGTATGCTCTAGAATTGAGAACGAAAATAGCTATCTTTTCGGATGCTATTATTACAGCGACAATTCACAAGTTTCGAAGATACTCGGTGTCTTCGCTAATGTTCAGAAACAGGCACACCTCCGCACAGAGATTTGACTGGCTCCGAGCATAGCTCGATATCAAATCCCTGCCGTTATAACCAACCACGTGCTGATAGCCGAGCCACGTTTTGGAAACGGGCTAGAATATGCAGATTGTAATAACAGATGTATACAAAAAAAACAGTCAACACTATGTGTTTGAAACGATCATGTTGGTGTTTTTTACGTTCGACAGAGATTTGTATATTTATATGACACTCTGTTATGATTTTAGACAGGTTTGCTGCGGCAGACACCTCAACATCTTCGTAGAGCCTTTTTCTTTAATTCTGCACCCAGCACGATCCTCTCGGGGCGGATAAAACATGAAGAGGACTTGCAGATGACTTTTCGAAGATACCGGGTCAATTGCTATGGGTTACAGAACAATCCGAACGCTCGCTGAAAGTTTGCTGAGCATCCCGAAACCGCCCTAAATAAATCATTTGAAATTTGGATTCTATAAACAAAAATCAAATCCGATCTGGCACCAACGTTTCGCGAAGGTTGCGGAAGGATTAAAATCAGATACGGACTGGCCCCAGATTGTCGCGAAGAGACAGCGACATTTTACCAAAGTCGCTTCTGTGAACCGTTACGAAGACAAGTGGACAACAGGTTTTGGTGTCGAAGAATGTTCCGCTTCAAAATTATGACGCTTTTTTTTATTTGAACGTCAAATTTTTAATTCTGAATGGTTCCGGGATGTTCGGCAAATCATGACATCGGTAACCATTCGGAACGTTCCGTCACCCATCGCTATTGATATATTCGGAAGTCCTTCTGCGATTTTCACTCTGGGTCAGCAGACGATTTATTGCATCAGCTAATCTTGTATGACACTCTACGCGCCTGCATTAAACCCTCTTTTCACAAAGCGAGGCTCACATCTATTTTTACGGTGATTGCCTTTTTCAAAAACATTTAATGGCATTAAAATAGACGGTTGTGAGCTTAAATTTTGGCAATTGATCAAGTTTTGATTGTAATATACTTTTTCCCGATATATTTTAGTATTTCCACCGCGCAAAGACTTTTAACCAATAGATTCTGGAGCTTTTCTTGCGAAATTGCTGACCAAACTGATATTATTTTTGGCCTAATTGGGAGACAGCGTAACTAATTCGAAACACGGAATGCAGTTGTAAGTAGACACTGACTTGTCAAAAAAATGAATGCAAAACATAATGCTAACGTTAAACGTATTTGTATTTTATTGCATAAAGTGAGACAATGGGCACCAGTTTATTTCAAACACTGCCATTCACAGTGTTATCACAATGACATATACATATATGAAAACACATTTCTTGTTTTATGCGGTCGTTTGTTTGTGTATCTTTTCATTACTTCATTACATTAACTATCAACAATGTTAACCACCCACAATTTAGCCACACTAAAAAAGAAAAAAACACAAATCAAAATTCTTAATAATAAGCAGAGACATCGCATTGATTTCTTGAATGCTTGTATCAACTTAAAACCATTGTTGCCTATTCGAATACACGCACTTAACACATGAGATTCCATGTTTAGCGATCAAGAAGCAGACGCCTTTAGAAGTATCAACTTTCAGAACGAGGCTGACAAATAGCCCGTCTCTTCCTCTCCGGACACAGAGATTGTTTTAATTTTGCCTTGCCCGCGAACAACATCCGGTAGTGACGTTACACTCAGTTGTAGTTCCTTACCAGACGACTTTGCACTTCCGGTTTGGACATTGTTTGATTCAGTCAAAGCGCGCACCAGTTCTTTGAGTTTCACATTTTCAACGAGTAGTACTTCGTTTTCATATTTGAATTCTTGGTTTTGCAACCGGAAATTAGTGTTCCCATAGTGATCCTTCAGTAGACGATTTTCTTTCAGCAGGTTCTCATTATCTTCGCTAAGCTCTGAAAAAGAATTATAGTTTATCTTAACGCATTGTGCATGTTTTCTGCATTCAACTAACGGTATTTTCTTAAACCATCCTCGCCAAAGCATATCATTGTTAAGGTAAGTACTTATTAAATTGCAACACATATTTGTCCATATCATATGAGGCTCACTCTGTAAAAAAGGGGGTTTGATGAATGTGCGTAAAGTGTCGTCCCAAATGACCCTGTGCACTGCAAAGTGTCGTCCCTGATAAGCATGTGCGGACTGCACATGCTAATGTAGGACGACACTTTACGCACATATATTAAACCCCCTTTTCTCAGAGCGCGACTCAAATTATTTCATGGATGACGGCGGAAATTACGGTACTCCAGCCCCTACCTGTACATAGCGCCTCGGCCGTATCGAGGCGCGTCTGGAGGTCGTCCCTCTCCGCAAGCAGCTGCTCCCGGGCCTCCAGAGCGTCAGCGATCGTCACTTCCTGTCGACAGATGCGCTCCGTCAGCAGGTCTACAAGGTCGTTCAGACTCGTCTGCAACATAGCGTGAGCATGATATAGACAATGCTAACAGTTTAGTTAATTTAACCCATTTTTGTCTAGCGTCTAGAAAAAAGGCCTTGGCAAACAGCGTAGACCCAGATGAGACGCCGCATGATGCGGCGTCTCATCAGGGTCTGCGCTGTTTGCTAAAAGGAATCTATGTGAGAAATATTCTAAATATAGAAATAAATATACTAGACATCCCTAGTTTTGGAAATAAATTGATCTAATTTAGAAGGATGGGAGAATCCACTAGGCATAAATGGGTTAATTTAATTATTTATTTATTTTGCCGTTTTTAACAGTATTCAGTCATATCACGATGGTCAATTAACCTACTTTTTCTGGGTAAGCTGGCTAACCGGAACTAATTGCAAAGACTTGTGCAAGAAAAACCGACGTCTGCAATTGCTTGAATAAGAAATAACGATAGGACGACCGTAGAAGCATCGGTATTGTAAAAAACACACTTGATATTACAAGCTTTCTTAGACATAAAGACAGTGATACTTCACCAGCCGATTTACTGTATCATACCTCCGTGTGTACATAGTGAAGATGTTTACTTAATTCAAGTTAATATATTGTTATCATATGTGTCGTGTTCTGAGAAAACTGGGCATAATGCATGTGCGTAAAGTGTCGTCCCAGATTAGCCTGTGTAGTTCGCACAGGCTAATCAGGGATGACACTTTTCGCTTTTATGACATTTTTCGTTTAAATGAAGTCTCTTCTTAGCAAAACTCCAATTAAGGCGGAAAGTGTCGTCCCTGATTAGCCTGTGCGAACTTAACAGGCTAATCTGGGACGACACTTTACGCACATTCATTATGCCCAGTTTTCTCAGAACAAGGCCCATATGCTATTATTAATCGCTATATACGCTAATACGTAATTTGAATTCTACTTCAACACGTTATATTTATAAGATAAAGAACAATGGTTAAACAATCAGCACATGATTCGATTGCAAACTGCATAAATTATCTGTTCACGCCATACGAATTTTACTAGAAGATACGGCATGTTTAATTTCGTGTGCGTTTATGCATGTGAACATATCAGACGCCGTCCTTTAACTTAAGTATACTCTTTCATTAGAAACACGTCATTTAAGCACAGACGGAACACGCAGTCCCGGATTACTTATTAGGCAGAGAAGGCAACTGCCTATGGGCCCTCGACTCTTAGGGACCCCATGAGGCCATGACGATTTTTTTTACTAACTTGCTTAGCCTTTTCTATTAAATTGACGACGCAAATTATTTTTTTAGCAATATTATGTTGCCAGGCACTGGTATGCTAATTTAAACGAGTGGAATCGACTGAGCACTGGCGTTCTAGTAGGCACTAGGGCGAGTAGGGGCTTGGGACGGGGCCTAAAAGGTTTCACTGCCAAGGGCCACCACGTAAATAATCCGGCACTGGGAACACGTTTAAAACTCACCAGGTCTTGTTTCATGTGTTTCTTGTAGTCCTCCAACTCCGACATCCGACACTCGACGCTAAGCTGGCGCTTCATCAGGCGCCCCTTCTCGCTGCGAAGACTTCCGATCAGGTGACGTGTGGAGTCCAGACACGACTTCAACTTCCGGAACATACTGAAGTCCGCACTAGTCCGACGTCTTGGGCCGGCGAGTTTTGGCTCTTCCGGTGCAGGAGGTGTTGTCGGCGACGGCGGTATGACGTTGATACCCAAATCGCCGTCGTCGTCGTCGGCTTCATTATGTTTTTCTTCGATTACGACGTCTTCCTAAAATGTTATGGGGTTTATGTTAAAAAATAAAATCAGCCAATACAAATTCTTGTCTTTTAGATTTTGACGAAAGTTTCAACACTTTTGGTAAAACTTAAATAACGTCGTGGCCATTCCCAAAATGGTCTTTCTTCTGATTTACATAAAATAAGAGATAAGATTATGTTGTTGATGTTGTTGTTTGTACAAAAGAATATTATCACAATGACCTCATAATTACAAACATGTATTTGCTACCCATTTTTCAACACTCCAGTGAGGGTCTTTAAAGGAAACTTGGTGTTCATGGCTGACATTAAGCCATACAATATCTTCTACCCTAAATCTGCCCAATACGCACTTCGACGGCGGTATACTTCATAGAAAGCCGGTCCAGCACATCCGCTAGGTCGTCGATGCTGTCCAGAAGCGTCTCCGCGGTGTCCAGGACGCCGTAACTCAACTTCCTGCCGCTGGTTCCCCACACGGGTTGGATGCTGAGACGTTCGCCGTTCATCGTTTAAGCTGTGGGTAAAAAAAAGCCAGAAATTATTGTCAAGTCTAGTGTAAGAAACTTATTTGCTGAAAACCAACCCCTTAACAGTCATACGGCTTTAAATCAACATGGACAAAAATAAATGTTAAGCCGATCGGCGATATAGGCCATATAAACGGACTCCCCGAACCTTTGATAATTTTTGCTCTGGCGGCTCTGGGAGGCCACATGCAGCCCTTCATAAACACAATTGCAGTTCTCCGCAGCTGCTCAGTGCGAATCCCTGAACAGACGTCGTTCGTGAAAAATTGAGGAAAGCAATGAATACACTTTAAAAACATGTTAAATTTACTTGAATGGCAATCAACTGTTGTTATCCTTTGCATTTACCTTAAAAAAACACGACGATATTTCAACACACTATTCTTGTTGACACTTTTATATTGAAATTTGGAACAGTGTAATATTTGAAAATTGTTATCGACTTAGGCTACGTCGTGAATCACTATGAGCAAAAGATTGGTGTAATGCAACCAGACCGATAGCGACACTTTAAGTTGGCAACATAGCGACTGTTTTCCAATGTGGTTGAGAAAGAGTACGAAAGATTAACAAACTAAATAGAACGCAATTATTTCTTTCTTTAATGGTACCACTTGCACGAGTTTGTAGTTAAGACAGGTAAACGTTCATAAGTTTTTGCAGTTTCAGTGTTTCTTTGCCCTTGCATTGGTGATCAAATTTTGCACCTTAGGACAATAGACGGCGCATTGCAACTCTCAGCAACCATTTGGATAATAAAGCTGAGACTTGAATTATTGCAACTAATCGGCGATGTTGATTCGTCGCGGTCATATAAATCAGATACTTCACCCTTGAAAATATTGTTTCTATGATAACAAACGATCTTGCTGCGAGACGATAGCTGAATAAACGTGTATACAGATAAGTTTCGTATTACAGTTACCAAGAAGAAAAACCATTAATTCGAGACATCACAGAGGCGCTATTTAATAGTCTGTATTGATAATTATTCTCGACATAGTACGTGATGCGTTACGAAGAACTCAATTTTCACCAGCAACTTAACATAATAAAATTTGTGAGAAGTTGACAGATTGGTAAGAGTAATAAAGGCAATTAAATTAAACATGACTGATCGACGGTTTTATTGCAGTCATTTTAATGAAGGTATCACAAATTATGAGTTTTAGATGAAAACAACGCTTGATTTTGAGCATCTGACACATACGAGTGAAAATGACGTCAGAGACAACTGAAACATTTGTAACAAATCCATATACTAAGTAGACATAGTTTTTTGTTAACCCATTGATGCCTAGCGTCTAGAAAAAAAGGCCTTGGCAAACAGCGTAGACTCAGATGAGACGCCGCATGATGCGGCGTCTCATCAGGGTCTGCGCTGTTTGCTTAAAAGGAATTTCTGTGAGAAATATTCTAAAAATAAAAATAAATATTCCACACATCTCTAATTTTGGAAATAAATTGATCCAGTTTAGAAGGATGGGAGAGTCCACTAGGCATAAATGGGTTAATCTGATTAGAAAACAAAGTATGTGAAAAACTGGTATTGTTTTGACAAGATATCAAAATCACTATTATTATTTGAAACTGTTTCATTGCTTTAAACCATCAAATGTGTGTGGGATAAAGCCAGTTTAACTTGAGGCCGGTTTGACTCGCTTCCAATTATTGTTGTTACTGCTATGTTGTTTAATAACGTACATTACTATAGCGAATGGAGCCAACACAATCTTTAGTAACAGTTTTAATAAGTTCTGGTTCTGCACAAGAAATCGTGACAAAACAGGGAAAACCGGCATTTACATTACAGTTATCACTTTTATGAGTTTAAACTAAAATATAAAAATACATAAATAAAATAATTACCACTCATACTTCAGTGCGGCGAAAAATAACGACTGCGACCTGTATATTCGAATTTTCCCATGCACTCTTTAAAATAATCATTGTAATTGCTAACTAAAATATGACAATGGCGGTATGTCTTTCCTGTGCACAAACCACATATTAGTTTGAAATTTAGTTTCATTTTGCAACAGCGTCAATATTCCAGAAAAGGAATGTATTACTCATCAAACATATATGTGTACAGGAGATTAGAATACAATAAATATATGAATTGGTGCGAAAATTGAAAGTTTCGTTGATAAGTTTTGAAATAGAAAGTATAGAATTCATAAACTGACGAAAGTAGCACGAACAATAATTAAATGAACCATAACGCAGCTGCTGTTAAAATAAATTGACACGAAACGTTATAGCCCAATTATGAATTCTCTTTTCCATACGACCTTATGTGTCGTGACATAAGCATAATTATGTACATGTATCATTTCGCTACATAGATTGACAGCGTTCACTTATTTATTGCATGTGACGTATATAGACGTATACATGTTCATTAAAGAAACAATATGACCTTCAAAACCGGTCCATTGGACGACATACTGAATTTAACAGCCACAGGTGATTTTAACAATGGAACATTGTTTTTAAATCTCATAAACATTGAAGGTAGTAAAGTAGGGAACTTGTTAGTCGAGGTTTGCAATTGTAAAGGATGTCAGGTCTCGTTCTTGCATTTTAATAAAAAACAGAAAACAAATAAAATTGTCATGAGAAAAACAGCAAAATAAATAGTCTGATACAGTCGTATATTGAATATGGTATTTACATATGAGGAATACATGTTTGTATTTAAAACTACTCTACCATCCAATTGTACACATTCATGGTACGCTTATCTCATCTCTCTTTACACACAAACCTAAAAAACAAATTAAAGTGTCAAAATGTTGTTAAAACCGCAGTTATATTGCTGAAAAAATAAAAAGAACCATGATAACTTACTTTCAATTTAAAATTCAGTCCTTACGTATATACACTTTTTTTTGTTATTCCAGGACCTTCCTGAGATCACTATTTTTCGAGTCAGAATTTTTTCTAAAGCAAAAAATCTAGCTACCTCTGCTTCAAATTAAGGGCAAATCTTCCATAGCTTCGTTTGCGTGCACAGTATTTTCATTCACTACGTTCCTTGAAGAAACATACAGATTCATGTACAATTTATCATCTTCTACGCATGTATTTTTAACACCAGTCGACCTGAGATAAGATTTTTAACAAAATTAGCGGCATATAGGTTCAGTATAAAGGGTCAGAAATCAAAATCCTTGAAAAAGAAGTAATTTTAAATAAAGGATCTAGAATTAAATACACTAAAGAAATCTCACTGGAGCCTTTGACAAAGCAATCCAACGCTATCCAAATTAATATATAATTTAGAGTGTCAGTCGAACGATACAACTACATGTATCATCTGGCCCTTGAAAAAAGAAATAAGCTTCAATAACAATGTCACCTCACAGTTGCCAAATCGTTGGGTGTTTTTTCATAAATCGATTTAGTGTCCGAGAAACAAGCTCTTTGCGCAAATTCAACAAGGCTTAACCGGTATACAGTATTTTTATGTAGGATTCATGCGATTGTTTGAATAAAACGTCGTTAGTAAGTGACAATTCACAAACCACTTGTATTCATGTTTTTAAACACAAAACTTTATGCTGCAAGAACCGCAAACTGACTTACGAGTCGTAACTCAGTAACGAGAACTTATTTAAAGTGTCACCTGTTTAAGAAATAACATACACATATACTCACTTGAGTTTTTAGCAATCCTTCACTGTTTCAGCGCCGTGCAATTCCTTACTCAGGCGCCAGAAAACAAGATCTTGTGAAAAAAATCGTCCCACGCTATCTCTCTAGGACTACAGACCAAGATGTGTGACACGCACGAGGTCTTGTTGACAATGTCTTCCGTCTCTTGATACCTGTGAACGCAACCAGAGGGTCTTGTCAGGGCGCTCGTAACGACCATAAATCGAGACGTGCATAATTTTGGATCACTTGTCAAACGCGTTTAAAGGGTTAACCTCGACATAATGACCATGCTTATATATACACTTCTTGGGTGATGATTGATAGAGCTTGTTAGAAATGTGTTTGTAGCATGCAAAGAGTTCTTAAAATTACTCAATGGTATGATAACAAATCCTTACTTAGTGTTCTATTATGTTCACCATCAAGAACTTTCTTCACGTGAGTTCAAATATAGAGTAAGCTCACCCAGCAGTCACTTAGGTAATAGAAATAGAAATGAAACGCCCATTCCTTTTACCACGTCACTTCCATTCCTTAGAAACACGTCACGTCCATTCTTTACAAACACGTCACGTCCATTCTATACAAATACGCCACGTCCTTCTTTACAAACACGTCACGTCCATTCTATACAAACACGTCACGTCCATTCCTTTCAACACGTCACGGCCATTCTTTACAAACACGTCAAGTCCATTCTATACAAACACGTCACGTCCATTCTATACAAACACGTCACGCCCATTCTTTACAAACACGTCACGTCCATTTTATACAAACACGTCACGCCCATTCTTTACAAACACGTCAATTTGCGTTACATATGCAAATTTAATCGTCACATCGATTTTTTTGCGTTGAAGATTTCAAATCTTAGATGGTCTGTCCGTATTATAATATATTAAATAACTAAAACAAGCGCAGTGAAATGTTCTTTGAGTCACTTATCTTGCGAAAATGCTCTGCCTTGAGACGGAGGGCCAGGGCCAAGACTTTGTCAGCCAGACACCACGTGACTAAAGCGACCGAATGCGACATGATATTAGCCAAATCGAGCGACCAATACAATGTCTTATCTCCATGGTGTATGTGGTTGGATCCATTTGTAACGGAGTTATGGACCGATAGATATGTGACAAATACTTTATCTGCGTCTACATTGTATATTTCCACATACTGCATTGTGACGGATAAGAATATATAAACATGATACTCATACGTTTACATAAGAATTTTATAAAGTGTCATTGCCTTTTGAAAGAGGCTGGATAAAAAACTGTGCATTTCGCGTGCTCCTCCTTTTATAAATGAAACGTTAGTTTTTATTACAACCTGTTATCGTAAAATTATGGTCCAATTAAGTTTATCTTGCTTGCAATCGCTCAAATATTGTATCTGAGCAACACTGAGTTTTAAAACAGCTAAAAAAAAAAGCCATTGAAATGGGATTGTCACCGTTTCACATGTTCTATAAGACTCGCAATAAAGATGCGTGTTTTCAAGTGAAAACAGTAAAACAGTACCCGGTTTTATAAATGCAGTATATAAAGATGCATTTATTGATACAGTTCACTATCTTCGCGTTAAAATGATCTGCTCTATTAAAGAAGCGCTATGTAAGCGCATATAATGTCGAATTTTAACTACCGGTACAGTAAGTGTCGTAATAATAATACAAAATGAAATCTCTTTAACCCATCACTTTATGTTTCATGAATATACGGTTTAGTATTATATTATAAATCACTAAATCAATGCAAGTTAAGTATGATATACACGGTTTAAACAAAAGACACGCCTCAAGGTAATAGTAAAAGTAAATGAAATCACGATTTAAAAATATCAATTGACAAACATGACCGACGCTTTTCTACAAGATCTCAAATATAATTATATTCAATAACTGCAGATTGAATGTCCTATACTATTGACTGCGAACGCTGCCAATTATAAGAAATACAATCCTATTCTTTCCTTATGTTTTATTATACTTTTCGAAAATGTAACTTCAATTCTGAAAGAAATCCGCCGCGATGAAATGTTTGTATCTAAATGTAACAAAATATAATCAATATCACGGGATCATGGGTTATCATGTGAAATAAAATAGACTTTTGTATTTTCATTCGCACAAATATCGACACTCCGCCTTTTAACTAACGCGCTGCCAGCCTGGAGGCACGCCGACGTCACATGTTTGAATGTTAACGTTATGTAGCGTCAACCTAATCACACGTTGAATGTAAGATTCGATGACAGATGATGAAAGCTTAAACAGGAAAGTGTCATTTAAATAATTTAATATTCACGTATATACATGAATCTTTCAAGTTCAACATGATTTTGACTGTGTTTATCAGTCTTGTTGAAAACTGAGTTATGATTTATGTATGCAACATTTAAATTAAGTTCTTATCATTTAAGTTACATTTGTTATATTAAAAAACATATGAGGCGCGCTCTGAGATAATTGGGTTTAATGCATGTGCGTACAGTGTCGTCCCAGATAAGCCTGTGCAGTCCTCACAGGCTAATCAGGGACGACATTTTCCGCATAAATTGGATTTTTGCTAAGAAGAGACTTCATTTAAACGAAAAATGTCAAAAAAGCGGAAAGTGTCGTCCCTGATTAGCCTGTGCGGATTACACAGGCTGATATGGGACGACACTTTACGCACATGCATTATGCTCAGTTTTCTCAGAACACGACTCATTTAATTGAGATGTTCAATTACAATGTAAGATGCGTATTAAGAATATATAGTTTTCGTTCAATCGTAATACACATAATTGAATGTTGTTTAATAACAGAGTTTTGTGATATTAAAAATATCACGTGTCAGAAATAAAAGTATTGCCTGTTGAGTGTTGATTTCCCATTAAAATGTGAACATACTCAGTCCAAGTATAATATATGTGATATAAAAATTACATATTGGCTCGTTTATTTATTTACTTTGAAGCAAACACCCCCAGTGTGCTAATATTTGTATCCCTACCGAGATGCATGCAAAATGCAATTTCAAATAAACCAAGCTTTAAAAAAGGTTGTAGCTTTAAATTACAACTTCGCTAAAATGGTATATGAAATAAATTCTTACCTTTAAAATCTGCACGTATAGACAACAGCCCCAGCTGTATTTATCCACGAAAGTTGGTTAGTCAGTTCGTAAAAACTACTACTATACTTTAACACTGTAGATAGCGTCCGTAATATAATTATCGCGTAAGTGTCACTAATTGTCCGTCAATTAAGTTTATTATGTATAGAGAAACAATAACAAAGAAAAAAGATTTATTTGTTCAGAACAGAGCCGATGTTTCATTATCTGAAAGATATTTTAAAAGTGTTTGGGTCAATACTAGTCTTATATACACACATATTTATTGACAGAGCTAGCAAGGCGTATCGATTAATAGGAAATTAAAGAAACATTATCACGAAAATTAAGAATAACGACAGTTTATATATTTCTACCACTAAATGCCAACCGCAATATTTTATAATCGTTATAATGCAAAATATTATAACTAAATACTAGTACATCGTTTTTCTAGTTTGTCCTCGATGTTCAAACTGATATGCCTTTAATGTGAAATGTCATTGAATCAACTACATTAAATTAGACGTGCTCTGAGAAAAGGGGGTTTAAAGCATGTGCGTCAAGTGTCGTCCCAGATAAGCTTGTGCAATCAGGGACGACACTTTCCGCTTGTATTGTATATATATATATATTTTTTTAAGGAAGTCTCTTCATAGTAAAAATCCAGTTTATATGGAAAGTTTCGTCCCTGATAAGCCTTTGCGGACTACACGGGCTAATATGGGGTGACATTTTACGCACATGCATTAAACCCCCTTTTCACAGAGCGGGGCTCATATTTAATAAAATGTTGATGGTGTATACGTATAGTCGCCTATGACACGACTAAAGCTGTATGTATTCATTACGAGGCTGATTTAGAGACCAGTATACTTTTACAGTCATCATCATGCCATTACTTGCTACATGTTTGAAACTATGATAATACCATGTATTGTGTTTGTTCTTTAAGTCTGCATTCGGTATTAACATTTTGGCACTCGGCCTATTTCTATTTGAAGTGGAGTTTGACCCCCGCAATCGCAAAAAACTAACAGGCATCAAACAATAGTTGCAATACCTATGCATTAGTTTATATTTTAAAATCAATACATAATAAAACATAATTATAAAATAATAGACAAAGTGATAAAATATGTGTTACTTTTTTCATTTTGTGTTTAATGGCATATTACTTGAAAATGCATGTATATCATCGACTATATATGACTGCATGATACATTTTTATTTCAGAATATTTCTTCTGATTTTGCTGTGAAGTGTCCCTTTTAGAATCGACTGCTGTTCGCTATTAAATCACCCAATGTGACTTAACAACAGAATTCTCCGACAGTTTTGAACTAATATGCAGCTTTAATGGTTCAATATTCAAGGCCAGTATCACAAATCCGATCGTAGATTATAATAAATGTGTAATAAGTTCATTCACATTGCACATGTTTATATAAAATGCAAATTGACGCAGTATTTCATAAGCAATACTACAATTATTGTATGCACTGTTTACGATAAATGTAATACAAGAGTGAATAGCCGGGCAATCGGTTCCTTATACAAACACACCACAAAGGAATGGTGTTTTTACCAAACAAAGTGTCTTCAGCGATTACGAATACAAGGTGAATGTTTGTTATGCTCTGCCACACTGCTTATTTTCAAAATTGCACGATTCGATGTGTTGATTAAAAAACAACAAACACAAATGCAAAGCCTCTTCCGGAAATGGGTGGACCATCAATATGGCCGGTGAAAGGCATTTGCTTTGCTCACAGATTCTGGTAAGCTTAAAATTATGCTATCACTTGAAAGATTAAGCGTTCAAGTATTATAACGACCGGTGGACAAAAAAAATGCTCCCATCGCGATCCAAATATGGGCGCGCTTGATCTTAAAGCTAACGCTTAACCAGTCAGCCGGCCTGGTATATACTCGCCAAGCCTGCTGTTACATTTATTTCTTTGAGTCAGTTTTCAACCATTTTCTCCGAAACAAACCGAGAATTTTTCAAAAAAATAGTTAAATATTTAACAATAGTTTAAAATAAAATCAAAACGGATCAAAACGGATGAATAAGGATTGGCGATAAGTTTATTCATATGTTTTACATATGTTTTTGTCCTTTGTCCAAAGTATCACCGCAGTTACAACTATATCACCGCAGTGATAAATTTATGACCGCAGTGACAAAATTGTCACCGCGGTGACAATTTTGTCACCGCGGTGATTTCTATTTTTAGCTGTTGGCGTATATGTAATTTTGACCCAAAACGTACAAATTTCGGGAAATTATCAATTCCTCAATATACGGATATTTCCCTATAAGCTAGTAATCAGATTCAATTTTAAACCACAAGAGTTTTAACATTGAAACCAACTTAGTTCTTGTAAAGTATCTTAACCAACTAAAAAACTAATCGTTCTCAATGAAGTAAATACATATCGTGGTACAGACTGACTTCAATATTAGCTACAGAAATAAAGCAATAGGTGTTGCTAAACACGTGATCACACACATGTAAGAGAAAAAAATGCACGTTTGAATATCAGAAAATAATATTAAACATGTAACCCACTTACTGTACCAGCTAAGCAAATCCTTGATTATCCAACAAAATATGCTTTAAATGGCAATATTGCACAGACTTAATGCAAATTTCTGATTGGAACAATTCTGCGATACAGATTGCATTGACCACGCTTCCACAGATCAAAATAATATGTTTAGAAATCATAAACTTATCCAAACTGTTGGACATGGAGAGCTTTACCATCACGTAGAGACCATCTTTAGCTGATTCAGACACCCTAGTTATCCGTAGCTCCTCACAATTCGGCTAATTGTGTAATAAAACTTAACACCCATGAAGATTGTTATCACGTTTGGTGAAAATCGTTTGCAACGAGAGCGGAAACTGCTTAAAGCGCAAATTTTAGATAACGAAAAACACAACACGGTGTGAATTGGCTTATGGCATCGAACACGGACCAATTTTAATGCCTACACACATTTTCAAGAAGTCAGTGTGATGCTTTTCGAAGAATAAAAAAACACTGTCAGGCACCGAAAACAATGTATAAAATGAGGGGTATATTATTATACTACAAGATGTAGTTGTAATAACGAAAAACAATAAAACATAATTGAGAACGAAATTCACTTAAACATTTTAATCTTACAATAAAAGTAACGTAATTTTTATTTAAAAAACAACAACAACAAATGTTTACAAAACATATCAGTATTTCTTTAATCAGATATCAGTAACAATATTTCAAACTGGAGATTACCCTTCGCAATAATAATTTCCTCGTATTGAAGTGTAACGTCCCTTTACAGTGTACCTTTCGTATAAATGTTAAATTGTTTTTCCTGATAATACTGAGAATAAATTATACATTATGTATTGCGTTGATCGAGATGATTCAGTATCAGAATTGGTCGTAAGGGAAAATTGCATAGTTTTGTTCAACGGAATTATTGATTTAACCGATAAACAATTATCCATAAAAAAGGTGTAATCACTGTTACATGTCGTTAAGTTATATACATGTATTATATTTATATGTTTTATGTATCGTTGAGTTTTCGGTCAATTACATATACATGGAGTTCTGATACATATGCATTAAATCAAGCGGACGTAGCCGGATTATGGCATTGTAAATGCGTACTGAATCAGCCTGGTATTCTACGAATTTGAATGTGTGTAGTGGATCAGCCTGGTATTCTACGAATTTAAATGTGTGTAGTGAATCAGCCTGGTATTCAACGAATGTATATATGTGTAGTGAATCAGCCTGGTATTCTGCGAATGTATATATGTGTAGTGAATCAGCCTGGTATTCTACGAATTTAAATTGTGTATTCGATCAGCCTGGTATTCTAGGAATTTAAATGTGTGTAGTGAATCAGCCTGGTATTCTACGAATGTATATATGTTTAGTAAATCAGCCTGGTATTCTACGAATTCAAATGTGTGTAGTGAATCAGCCTGGTATTCTGCGAATTTGAATGTGTGTAGTGAATCAGCTTGGTATTCTACGAATTTGAATGTGTGTATTATATAAATGAATCAGCCTGGTATTCTACGAATTGAATGTGTGTAGTGAATCAGCCTGGTATTCTACGAATTAAAATGTGTGTAATGAATCAGCCTGGTATTCTACGAATTTGAATGTGTAATGAATCAGCATGTTAGTCTACGAATTTGAATGTTTGTAATGAATCAGCCTGGTATTCTACGAATTTGAATGTGTGTAACGAATCAGCCTGGTATTCCGAGAATTTGAATGTGTGTAGTGAATCAGCCTGGTATTTCTACGAATTTGAATGTGTGTAATGAATCAGCCTGGTATTCCGCGAATTTGAATGTGTGTAATGAATCAGCCTGGTATTCTACGAATTTGAATGTGTGTAATGAATCAGCCAGGTATTCTACGAATTTGAATGTGTGTAGTGAATCAGCCTGGTATTCTACGAATTCAAATATGTGTAGTGAATCAGCCTGGTATTCTACGAATTTGAATGTGTGTAATGAATCAGCCTGGTATTCTACGAATTTAAATGTGTGCAGTGAATCAGCCTGGTATTCTACGAATTCAAGTGTGTGTAGTGAATCAGCCTGGTATTCTACGAATTTTAATGTGTTTACCACGTTTTACCTCTGGTCACATTAACTATATGTGCTGAGTGAAATAAACGTGTAACAATTATTACGCACGAAACAGAAAAGCAATCATTTTATCAGCCTTGGTATTCTACGAATGCATATACTTGTCAAAGTTACAACTTTAATTATTTTAGATTTACAACTTTCCGCGGTCAACTGAAAAACATTGACAATCAGGTTAACACATTTTAATAACATAACTGTCATCTTATAAATAAAAATACAATAATGTCCGCTGTATGTGATTCGGTGTGCATTAATAAACCCTTAGCGTGTGTAATTTTTTAAACATTACGTAAAGTGAGGGTAGTCGTATACACAACAAAACACAATCGTGATTTCGACATTGTAGACATGAACAATGCTCTTCGGTTATAATTGTTTTGTAAATACATGTCTGAAATGACATTATATGAACAACGAATATAAACATTCTAAACAAAAGTTTTTAGCGCTTATTTTTCTTTCATTATTCTATCTTTTCATTTGCCACATATCGACGTCCGTATCCATGCACACAAATTTAATAAATGAGGCAAATTGGTACACATCGTCTCTTCAAAGTTTGACAATCTCCTCGGCCATATACGTGTCATTCTTACAAAGGTCCGTTAAATGAGCATCGCTCGGGGATTACCGGGCTTAATGCAAGTGCGTCAAGTGTCGTCACTGTGCCGTCCGTATATGCCAATCAGGGCCGACACTTTTCGCCTTTACCGGATTTTCGTTAAGAAGATACTGCCTTTAAACGAAAAATACAATGAAAGCGGAAAGTGTCGTCCCTGATAAGCCTGTGCGGACTACATAGGCTAATCTGGGACGATACTTAACGCACATGAATTAAGCCCAATTTTCACATAACGCGACTCATGTACAAACTTAATAACGTGATTTATTAGCAGGTTGAGCGTTGACTTCTAGTCGCATTCCAGAATGACTAACCATGGAGATTAATTATTACATGTATCTTGTTACACAACATTCCACTTACAATGTATGTTACAAAGTGTTTAGCACGTAGTTGTTGAAGCTGATAATTCCCTTGTTTGTCATTGCTTCGGTGAACATTATACAGAAACTTCGTAAATCAGTTTTTTATTCGTCTGGTCCGTACAAAAGCAGTTCGCCTCAGTTCATATAAATTGAGACCAAATACTTAAAATACTATTCTTGTAAAGCAAAATAGAACTTATGAACCAATATACACCAGTAGTGATAAATACATCTGAATGAAAAATAATATGAAGTTTCGTCATGACACTTCCTTTCAGCAACTGTTGCCATACCACGATAAATATAAATCCAATATCTGATCTCAATTACTCATCCAACACACATCACTCGAGTCTCTACTATTAATCGTTTTTCAATATTGCAGTGAAAATGATCGTACCGTGACGTTTAGTTACGAATATCCGCGATTTCAATGTAGCATTGATATGAATTGAATGAAAATCTATAATGGAACTGATATTTATTAAAATGCAATGCATATCTACAATGTTAACTGACAGTCATAGCTAAAAGCATAGCAATAGCATCAATGTACCATCAATGCAGCAATGTATGCTAACTAAACACGTTTTCACGTTTACACGCATAAATGTATGTGCGCGTGTACATTTAACTTGTGCACATGTTTAGCGTTACCGCGATATTCCCCATTTCCGTCTTCACTTTTAAGCTTGTTAAGGCAGGATTAAAAAAATAGTGATTCTCCATTTCACAGTCATTTTGAAAACTTAACATGAAGACTTGTTTTTAATGTTGTTAATTGTTTTCTCCATTTCACAGTCGTGTTCAAAACAAAGCTTGTGTGTTTCACGTGTTCGTCTTTCCTCCTTGTCACATTTTTATGCACACTTAGGCTTGTCCATATGTTTCAAATGTTAGTGATTTCTCCATTTCACAGTCGTGTTCACATAAAACTTGTCAAAATGTTTCACATGTTCATGATCTCGTCACTTAACAGTCTTGTTCACATGTTTATCTCCGTTGTAAAGTTTCAATTCATTTAACTGTTCTGTGGTTTTCAATTCATTTCACTGTTCTGTGTTTGTAAATTCATTTCACTGTTCTGTGGTTGTAAATTCATTTCACTGTTCTATGGTTTTCAATTTATTTCACTGTTCGTTGGTTGTAAATTCATTTCACTGTTCTATGGTTTTCAATTCATTTCACTGTTCTGTGGTTGTAAATCAATTTCATTGTTTGTGATTGTACCTGATCAAATGGCCAGCGGATTATACTGACCTTGGACCGACCAAACGTCCACAATGTCAGTGGTCAAGCTGTAGCCGTTGATCATAAGCGCATCGTCATCCAGTTCCTTGTTGCGTCTCCATGCCAACCAAATGCTTATTCCAGTTCCCAGGGCAACAATCACTACCATGACAACCGCAATTACAATAATAAAGTTTATATTCTCTTCCGAATACACAAATCCATCCATGTTATTAAGAAATCCAAATTATCTCTGTAAGGTTTACAATTCAAAACTATTTATATAAGTTGTATTTTATGTTTGGCCAATTTATTTGTATGTGTTCTTAATTTACATACAAGACAATACTATAAACACTGGCACAAGCACTGTTACTGCAGACTTCACATAGTTTAATCCAGATGATTTCAATGATGTTTTCCAACAGAGCTCTTGTAATTAAATGCATTTAAACATAAACTTCACAAACCGCAAAACTGCGCATTTCACATTCCTAGATTATCCCGACCTGTTTATTCTTCCCGATAGATTTCGGAGCGGAGCGCGAAACAAACTTTGCATACCGCAAAACCATCACTCGTTACCGGATGTCGAAAATAGTGTTCGCTTGTAAAATCCCTGGGGTTGTAAAGTTACAGCGACAGACGCCGGACTTTCAGTACACCTGTGTTGTTATTAAACAATGTAATTGTTGCTTCCTTGTGAAACAGTCTGTTAATATACTAACCATCATAGCTAGAATGTCAAAGTAAGCGAATCTGGATCAATACTCGGGCGTGTTTTCCCATATCTCTGGCTTTACGGTATAGCGAAGGGAACGTGGACTATGAATCATTAATGATGATGTATTGTTTGGCTATGTAAAAAATCGTCCATAGCTTTAACATCCAGGTAAAAACGACGCGAAAAAATCAGATTATTAATTTAACGCTACTTTAGCGTTGGTGGTGATGGTGCTGGTTTTGCTGGTGGTGTTGTCGATGGTGGTGGAGGTGGTTGTGCTGGAAATTATAGTATTTGTTGTAGTGGTAGTAGAAGTAGTAGTTGTTGTTGTTGCTGTAATAGAAGAAGTACAAAAAGAAGTGGTAGTAGCAGAAACAGCAGCAACAGTAGCATAAATTGCATTGGTAGTAGAAGTACTGTTGTTTTTGCTGTTGTTGTTTTTGTTGTTGAAGAAGTAGCAAATTCAGTTGCAACAACAGCAGTGGAAGGGGCAACATCATCAGAAGAACTCAAAAGACATACTAGTGTAAGAAGTAGCATTACGAACATTAAGTAGTGTTAGTAGTATAATATAACTGTGTTAGAAGTAATGTAATATTTAACGATGTTGTACTAAAGTGTGATATGACGTTTAACGGGAAAAAAAACGTGTTAATGAGCCGATTATTCGGCATTAATAATAAATAATAGAAGGCATAGAAGTTTGTTTTTCAGCTTACCCAACCAATCCTAATATTTTGTGTAGACCCTTAACATTTTAATGGAATTCTAGGTTGAGTTTTCGATAATGTCAGATAAAATCGATCATATTTACTAAATGTAATATTCAGTTTGATAACATGGATCATATTCACTAAGTTCATTTGAAATTAACGTTAAATAACTTAATTTAGTTTTAAATATTGTTTGGGAAAACTTATGTTTGTCATTTCATATTTTTATTGAAGTAGGTAATTGTGAAAACATATATTATTTTAAGTTTTCCCGACTGCCTAATCTTTTTTGGCGATGTTAGTGGAAACATGTGACTCTTTGGCTTAAAGCGATAATTAGACGCCCGATGCTCGAGCAGACCTAATTGCATTATTAGCTGTCAAGTTATTCGCGTAACTTAACAAATACAATTACCAACAGCTTGAATAATACATGATGGCAAAAGATGGAGTCAATTACCTTGAATTACGCAATTGTTATATATTCTTATGACCAGCGTCATGCGAAAATGGGTCTTATGACATATGTGACCAGCGTAGCTCCAGATGAGCCTGGGCATCCGCGCAGTCTGAAGCTGCCCTGTCCGGTCTTACGTCACGCAATGTTTCTTTCTCTCTTTAGCGGAGAGGGTGGCTCCTGACCAGACTGCGCGATTATGCATGCTGGTCTGGAACTACGCTGGCCACATATGGCATAAGACCCATTTTCACATGACGTGGCTCGTATTAGAATACATGCTAAAGAATGCATTTTTGGAACTTCGCGCAATGGACTCGAGAAGCGTGTCTTAGCCTGAAAATGCACCTGTTCGAGAGAAGTGCTATTTACATCATGTCAGGCCTACAAAATTTCAATCTAGACAAGGCCAAGATTTTCAGTTACGAAAACACAGTGTTGAATGTCTATAAAATTCACATGTTATAATTAGTGTTTTTTGGAACTTTTCATGCACAGCGATGTTATCAAAAGTAAACATTAAGATCAATACCACACAAATTAACCTTTGAACTTAAAAGGTTTTGCCAATTGCTGGTAAAATAAGAAGCGTACTTAATATACAAACATATCTGTGCAGTACATGCGTGTGCTTTAAATACACTTAGTGGTATTTAGCCTCAAACAATGAAGCGTAACGTATATTATCCAGGACCAAAAATAGATATAGATATATTACTAGACATAAGGCCAACAAAAGCTGTTTGCTTCCACTAATCCGACCGACCCTAATTTTTCAAAGTTGAGTTTAAATAAAAAACGAATGATAGATTGTACAAAGGTTAATATGTTTCACCATTTGACTCTCGTGCAAGTTCCCTCCACAATGTGTCGAATGGTCAAGCAGTGGGTTTCTTTCAGTTTATTGACCTTTTTTTCGGTCCATGTGCGGCCCCAGAACAGTCTCTTAACGCCGGCGCCGACCAGTTAAACTAGCGTCTTCTCGCGTTTTAAGGTCTTAAAATATGTGATGAATCTGGTGGTGTCACTGGCATTTTTGGGCAATAATTAATTGACATACTTATGTTGTTTCATTGATACATATAAATTCACATCACACGAGACGTGATTGACGTATTGGCAACGTGCGTCTTTCGCAATCTCCTTGCGGTGGTCCTATGGTATCCTTTTAAGGCGAACGACAAAGGCAAGATACTCGAACTTTGAGGATTAAATGGTCTCTCGATTAGAATAACGAACATGCTTTTGACGCACGGTGTGCGCACGGTACTCTTGGAAAGGGTGTAAGATGCCCGATTGACGCTTGCGTCAATGTCGGTTGCGTCGGATGCGGCGACCTTACGATCAAGGAAAAACGCACAATATGGGTACGTACGACGCTAAAATCAAGACAAATGTCCGTCGAAGCAAGGCGTCGGTGACCACGGATTTAGATACGATAGCACATATGTGACATGTGCATCTTTTTATTGAACCGCATCTCGTGCCCACGACTTAAGCTTACTCGTCGGAAGGTATCTGTAAGTCGTCGGAACGAGGTCGTAAGTCGTATATGAACCACGTTACCATGAGTAACCTATGTCGTTCTAACAACATTGTAACTTGTACCCACGACTTACTAAGCCGTTATCACGACTTCGTAACTCGTTTCCGCGAGCTAGTCATCTAGTCCCAAAGACTTATGAAGTTGTTAAAACAACATTAAGAAAATCAAACACAAGTTACATCTGTGTCACCGTAGTTTTAAGTGCGATTGACTGTATACTTTTGACGATATAAGTAGAAACAAGCAACTTATTAATGTCTTTGCCTAACTCCAATTACTTTCACACCCCTTATACACAGTCCCGGATTATCCAGTAAGCAGGGTAGGCAACTGCCTATGGGTCCGCGACTTTTAGGGGCTCCATGAGACCGTGACGAAATATGTTTGTACTTACTTATTGAGCCCAATATTATGACTTGACAAAGCCAATTATGTTTTATAAATGTTATAGTCCGTTTAAATTCTAGACAAAGTCTTACCAAGTGACAGAAATGTATTATTTGCATAACCGTATTGTTTTGCTGGTGATTTCGTTTTTTTGAGATGTTCATCGCATCAGGTGGCTCAAACTTTTGTATAGTTCAACACTGTGTTCTAAACGAGTGAAATCGACTGGGCATGGGCGTTCTTGTAAAAAGTATGCCGACTAGGGGCCTGCGGCCTATGTCTCAAAAGTTGCACTTCGTATTGGCCTCTCGGCACTGCCTATACATTTCTGAGCCCACCACAAAGATCCTTGGCGGACTGCACGTGACCGCTTTGACTTGAGTCGGTCAATTACAATTGCGCTTACATGTACGAGTAGATTAACACGTCTTATCACACTCCCGTTGCTGTCTTGTTTAAACAATAACATCTACCAACAATGTTTGATACATTTAATTAAGCTCCACAGCTCCAACAGATTCCGATTTTTTCCTTGTCGGGACTTAGAGACCTCTTCTTTGAGAAGTTCGGAAAAAAATCCGCGAATTTCAAAACGGTAATATGAAAGATATGTTATTCTAAAATTTGCGATTTGATATGAATATGGTACGTAAATATCGCTAAAATTTATTTGGTATTTATATATGAATCGATTCAACTTGTTATAAGCGTGTTGACGATCACCCGGAGGAAAGATTATTGTTCTAATTAACATTTCATCAGTTTGCACCATTGCCGGATATTTCATGATTCGGATATTGCATTTGATCTCATATCTTAAGCTGGAACTTTTTTCTACATTTAGTAACAGTAAAAAAGTTAATACCAAGTCAAACAATATACAGTGCTGTAGACTTAATAATGCCTTGTTTCATGAATGTAAATCAAATGTTTTATAATGCAAATAAAAAGTGTAATGTGTCCATATTTAATTATTAGTTGGTAAAAAATCCCAATATCGACCGTTTTAGTCCATTTTATCGATTAAAAAAAACACCAATTTTACCAGGCAGGCTGGACAAAGTCATGTCAAACTAGAAATGGCACGGCAGAGGCCGACTCGTATCCCCACACCGAATGTTTGACCTAGGTGTGCCCCAGCAGGGCCCTCAATCTATCAAATCTGCCACCGAATTTCGGTGGCAGTCCCCCACCTGAAAAGTATACTTTTTTCCCCTTTTGGGGGGAAAAATTCCCCCTAAAAAAAAAAAAAAAATTTTTTTTTTTTTTTTTTTTTTTTTTTTTTTTTTTTTTTTTTTTTTTTTTTTTTTTTTTTTTTTTTTTTTTTTTTTTTTTTTTTTTTTTTTTTTTTTTTTTTTTTTTTTTTTTTTTTTTTTTTTTTTTTTTTTTTTTTTTTTTTTTTTTTTTTTTTTTTTTTTTTTTTTTTTTTTTTTTTTTTTTTTTTTTTTTTTTTTTTTTTTTTTTTTTTTTTTTTTTTTTTTTTTTTTTTTTTTTTTTTTTTTTTTTTTTTTTTTTTTTTTTTTTTTTTTTTTTTTTTTTTTTTTTTTTTTTTTTTTTTTTTTTTTTTTTTTTTTTTTTTTTTTTTTTTTTTTTTTTTTTTTTTTTTTTTTTTTTTTTTTTTTTTTTTTTTTTTTTTTTTTTTTTTTTTTTTTTTTTTTTTTTTTTTTTTTTTTTTTTTTTTTTTTTTTTTTTTTTTTTTTTTTTTTTTTTTTTTTTTTTTTTTTTTTTTTTTTTTTTTTTTTTTTTTTTTTTTTTTTTTTTTTTTTTTTTTTTTTTTTTTTTTTTTTTTTTTTTTTTTTTTTTTTTTTTTTTTTTTTTTTTTTTTTTTTTTTTTTTTTTTTTTTTTTTTTTTTTTTTTTTTTTTTTTTTTTTTTTTTTTTTTTTTTTTTTTTTTTTTTTTTTTTTTTTTTTTTTTTTTTTTTTTTTTTTTTTTTTTTTTTTTTTTTTTTTTTTTTTTTTTTTTTTTTTTTTTTTTTTTTTTTTTTTTTTTTTTTTTTTTTTTTTTTTTTTTTTTTTTTTTTTTTTTTTTTTTTTTTTTTTTTTTTTTTTTTTTTTTTTTTTTTTTTTTTTTTTTTTTTTTTTTTTTTTTTTTTTTTTTTTTTTTTTTTTTTTTTTTTTTTTTTTTTTTTTTTTTTTTTTTTTTTTTTTTTTTTTTTTTTTTTTTTTTTTTTTTTTTTTTTTTTTTTTTTTTTTTTTTTTTTTTTTTTTTTTTTTTTTTTTTTTTTTTTTTTTTTTTTTTTTTTTTTTTTTTTTTTTTTTTTTTTTTTTTTTTTTTTTTTTTTTTTTTTTTTTTTTTTTTTTTTTTTTTTTTTTTTTTTTTTTTTTTTTTTTTTTTTNACCCCAACCCCCATAACTTTTGACCCAGGGGTCAGATCAAAATTCCAAATAGTGCAGGGTCGCACATATGCTCATAGCTACCATGTGTGTAAGTTTCAAGGTTCTAGTGTTTATAGTGTAGGAGGAGAAAGTGGCCAGGACGGACGGACGGCGGAGATAACCACAATATCCCCACGCTTTTCAAAAAGCGTGGGGATAACAAGTGCAATTGTGTTGGACACCATTTTTCGGTGTAAAACAGTGAATCACTTTTTTCTAACCCTGTAACCTGAATTAAAAATAAAACCGTTAATACTGTTTTAGGCAGATAAGATGACATCAATTCCAGTGGCTAAAGGAACAACACTGAACAAGAGAAGTAAAATAACTAATTTATTTTCGCCTTCTTAAAGATATCTAAAATGCATTGATAATCTTACATTGATTTATTATATGATTATCATTGAATTAAAACAGAACTGATTCACATTTTTGTATTTTTTAATCAATGTTTAACATGAAGTCTATTGTTACTGTGGACAAATTTTAAGAATATATAGTATATTACAGACATTCCCAAACGTGTCGGACCGTCGAACCTGACCGACGTTTTAAAGACAGGTCCGATTGAAAATGCCATGTTGCCGGTCCGAATGTCCGGGAATCAATACAAGAGGAAAAGTTGATTTATTTTATAGAATTCGTTCAAGTCCACGATCATTTGAGAACGAATATTCGGCATTCCGGAAATTTGCGCTCGGTACCGATTTCGTCCAGTCTTTTATTTATCGATTTCTGATTGGTTAGCGGCTACTTTCAGAAAATCTTCCAATTCTACGAAATGTCCGCCATCTTAACTCTTAAGAGATCGAATGGTAAAGTAAAGCACTGCAATAGCATATTGTAAAGCAATGTGTTAACCAAATTATATATTGATTACGTATTTGCTAGGTTACTGGAACTGGTTTTCATTTTCTACAGTCTAACAATATGCATAGTACATTTTATTTCATGTGCAAAACACCTACATGTTTTTGGACTGTAGTATTTGGAATTATGATTCGTCGATTCTAATTTATTTTTGATGTTCTTAATTTTTTTTTATAGAATGACAATACACATGCGGTGATACGGATGGTCTGGTTTATCATAGTTCGTATTGTACTCACCAGAAATTGCAACTAGAAAGACTTAAACATTACAATAGGCTAGGGCTCAGGGGTTTTCCCCCATAAGGGGCTCTGCCCTTAAGGCTTTATCCCTGTGGCCCCTGCAGACCCCAGCTTAATTTAAGGGATTTCAGATTTGAGTCAATTGACACCCCTGGAAGTTAAAAAAACAAATAAGTAACCATGCAACTTATCGGCTTAGGAAAACAACCAACACTTAGTATTAATGGAGCACCTGAGTTGTTGCGGAACGATATAACACTTAATTTCACAAATGTATTGGGATATATACGTTTATACAGTGATGTTTCGGTCCTATGAATCCCAGTCCGGTCCTGCATGTTATCATGGACTTTAAATACTTTTGGGAATGTCTGATATTATTTTTATTTGTGCAATATATTTTTAAAACACATGTTTAATTATTACAAATAGAAAGTAAAGGAAGTTCTAATTCAAACTTTCAAAGACCACAGATATGTGTTTCAAGCATATTTGTAGATTTATTAGAACGTATATAACTATGAGTATGACTTCTTCTTTTTATAACCCCGGATCGAATGATCAGGGATATATTTTTTTTGGCCTGTCTGTCTTTGTTTGTGTGTGTCTGTCCCAAAACTTTAACCTTGCTCATAAAATGAAAACTCTTGTGTCTATGTTCTTTAAAATTCATATGTGCATGATTGCATCTCATTGACATCTACAAGCAGACATGGTTTGAGGTCACTATGTCAAAGGTCAAGGTCACTGTGACCTTCAAAATATAACCTTTCTAAAATAGCTGCCGTGCGGCTTCAAAGCGCAGTAGGGGGCATTGTGTTTCACAAACACAGCTCTTGTTTAATTTTTTTATCCAATCACCAATCCTAGGTATTGAAATTTGTGGTAAGCAGCTGGCAGGGGGTGAGTAGATAAAGGCCCTGGCAAGTAAAGTTCAAAAGTTAGTATTTTTGGCGACAACTGTCATTTTAAAAAGCATAAGACAGTTTCATACAAAATATCAGTGAATATCAGTAAAGGTTTGTTTGTAATAATCAACAGCATTTACAGCCATGAAAATTCAGGGCGCACGAGTACTAGGGCTCTTTAAATGACTGTAATATCATGATCACTGTTGTACTGTTAAGCTATCTGATTTTATTTTGTTCAAAGACATCATTAGATGCACATGACTTGTAGTTTGTTCAGAATTCATAACCCTTGGCCAGGCAACCAAAGTAATAAAGGTGGTTGCCAATCTGGGCAATAAATCATTACACATAAGTTTTAATCAGCCAAATCGTAATATGTATCTCTCATTGAATCCTTCATTGTATTCTGTCATTTCTGATCCAGCGAAAACTAAGGAAATAAAACCCAAAAATAAAATCAAAAGTCACGATAATGCAACTGACGAGAATGATCAGGAAATGGTGGATGCCATGGTGGAAATGGAAGATGATGATAATGACAAAGAAAATGTAAAGCCATCTGCTGTGCTGGAACCAGACAAAGAAGATTCCAAGACAACAGTGACCAATGAAAGTAGCGAGAGCAAACACGCAAATGCAACCCACATGGTTAATGCTGAGAAACATCAAGATACTAAGTCAAAGATAAAACAATATCAGCATGTCAGCAAAGTGAAGTCGAATGGAGCAAATGTGGTCACTAAACAGCAAGTTAATGAGAAGTCATCTGAAAGACAATGTAATGAGAACCATTCTGCTGCTACCAAAAAGCCACAAACTGAGGCGAAAACACGGCATCTTTCTCACGAGCAGCAAGGTGCACGTCCAAAGACGGTTCAACATGGCAACCTTGAGAGTAAAGGATCTGGGGTGGATTCTGAGCACAGGGGCAATAAAGTTCATCCTATGGTGAAAGGACAGAATAAGAGCGGTAGTAAACTGGTGTCTATACCGAATGATCAGCTTCAGCAAAACAAAGGGTTTGTACATAAGCAGTGCTTTTTTTCCTTCATAAGCAAGGGCCTTATATAGGCCCCCAAGAGAAAGGCCCCTTACCATAAGATAATTTCTTAAAATGATGCGATTTTCCCCAACTTTCAAGCTTACTTAAGGAAATTTCTGTCCCTTTTTCAGTTTTGTTGATTTTTTTTCCCCCCAAAATGGAAAACCAGACCCTTTCCAAAAATCAAGAAAAAATGCCCTGATAAGATTATATCACATTGTTGGCAGTGAAGCAGACCTCACCAATCCTCAAGTCAGTGCCCGATTATGTTTCGTTTTTTTCTTACAATAATAATTTTCAATAATCAAATAATGCATTATTGAATAAGAGACAAAGAAAATCACTTGCATTACAATGTATTCACTTCTTTTCATTCAAGAATACACAATATTCAGTATGCCTAAACTACAGTTGCTCCGCACATACAAAAAACAATATGCACTAAAATACCAACAAACATAGCAATTTTAATATGCATCAGGCAAGATTTATAGTCCTTAGTTGAACATGATACTTTTGTTGGATATTATCAAGAGCTCATCTTATAACTATAGTGCCTCGTTTTTTGAAAACTGGGCTTAATACTTTTGCTGAAAGTGTTGTCCCAGATTAGTCTGTACAGGCTAATCAAGGACAACATTCTCTGCCTTAACTTGATTTTGTTTTAGCACAGACTTTCTTTACATGAAAAATTTACATCAAAGCGAAAAAGTGTCATCCCTGATTAGCCTCTGCAGACTGCACAGGCTAATCTGGGATGACACTTTCATTAAGCCCTGTTTTCCCAGAGGCTCATATACTAGGTTAAAGCAAGTGTGCTCTTCATTGATTATTGTGCAGTGGTTGTTTTGTCTTGTCTGCAGCCCCAAGTTCGGGTACCTGAGCAGCAAGAAGGACCTTCTGGCTGAGAACAGCCGTCTGAACGCCCTACTGCAATCACAGGAGGCCCAGATCAGACAGATGCAGGGGGATTTGGATAGCAACCAGGTAAACTTAAGAGGTGCAGTGTAATGTATAGGGAACGATCTAGTCTAAGAGCAAAATATCAATGTGCTAATTTTATCCCCCCCCCCCCACCAAAAAAAAGGGAGGCATATAGTAATTTCATTTTCCGTCCTTTCTTCCATCAGTCTGTCCCGCTTCTTGTATTGAGCATGAATCGGGAAGTATTGAAGGGATTCAAATAAAACTTCATAAAATGATAGACAGCTTTAAGGGGAAGTGCAGAGTGCAATAACTTTAACTCTGTCTTGAGGATTTATCTTGTTATTGCCCTTTAGTCAATTTTCTTGTGCGGAGCAGATACAGGAAAATTGGAGGCCAGTCAGGTAGCTTACAGAGGCACAAGGTCTTTGATAAGTGGTCGGACTGTGGTCAAAAATCACAACTATCAGGTAACGTTCAGAATATGTGTTTTTGTAGTAAGTACTGGTTTTCAAAATCAGATGGCTTACAGATACAGTCAGTGTATGACCTATGACATTGACTTTGAAAAAGTCAGGAAAACAAAATTGTAACAAAGTCCAATGAAGCCCTAGTCAGACAGATGCAGACACTGTTAGACAGCATTCAAGTAGCTTAAAGTAACAGTTTATGAAATCTTACAAATGCACTGTAATTTTTTTATTCAAATTTGTACAATCAGTAAAATTGACAGTACTGGTAAAGCAACACACTTTTTTAAGGTACCCCCTGATAAATTCAAGCAACCCGCTGTGCATTACACAGCGTTGGTCTTGAACCTTGGTTTATTTTAATAGAAAATGTCGGAGAAGGCCTCCAGTTTCTTTCAATGACATTGTAGAGTATCACCTTCACCTTGATTCAATCTGAGATTTTTTCTGTTCATGTTCAAAATGTATGTCCTTTGTGTTTATATTTAACAGGAAGACATTGCCAGGCTGCATCAGGAGACAGAAGACACCAGAGGGCGCTATGCTGACAGTCTGGTTCGACTCAACATTGATCCAGGTGGGTGGGGATTTGAAATTATAACAGGGCTTTTTTTCCTTCTTTAGCAAGGGCCTTATATTGGCCCCTTCCCCCAAGAGAAGACGCCTTCCCCTAAGAGAATTTCTTTTAAATGATGCCATTTACCCAAAATTCCAAGCTTACTTTGGGACATTTCTTCCCCTTTTTCAGTTTTGTCGAGAATTTGTTTCCTAAAATGGAATGCCAGGCCCTTCCCCAAATCAAGAAAAAAAGGCCCTGAAATATACAGTCTACGCAAATGGAATTAATCTTGTGTATAAAGTAATGTTTGCTTGGTGACTATTGTATACGTGAAATATTTCTTTTTATGTCCCCCAGTCTATACTGGGGGACATATTGTTTTTGCCCTGTCTTGGCCATAACTTTTGCAATATTGAAGATAGCAACTTGATATTTGGCATGCATGTGTATCTCATGGAGCTGCACATTTTGAGTGGTGAAAGGTCAAGGTCATCCTTCAAGGTCAAATATATGCGTCAAAAGCGCTCAAAAGGGGACATAGTGTTTCACAAACACATCACTTGTTTATTTACAAAATAACATGTCTCAAATGTAGACCATCATAAACAGCATGTTGAGTGTAACACCCGTCTAATTACCTCAAAGGTCAACCTCATACTTAGAGGTCAAAGGTTAATTTTTGCCATAAACAGAATTAAAGTTCCTGTCTAAGCAATCATTTTGCCATATATTGATGGATTTTATAATAACTTGGCACTTATATAAACCATCATAAGACAATGTGTTGCATGTAACCACTGTCTCTCTACCTCAAAGGTTAAGGTCATACTTTGAGGTAAGAGGTTAAATTTTGCCATGAAACAAATTTAAAAATACCTGTCCCAGCCTTAACATTGTCATATATTGTCCCCTTACATTAAAGGTTAAGGTCACACTTAGAGTTCAAAGGTCAAATTAGGCCATATAACACCTTGTCTTCACTGTAACTGTGTAATTAATCATGCAATTATAAAATAACTGACCACGAATGACCACCATGAGGAGATGGGTGTTGAGTGACCTAACAGGTCAAGGTCACTCTTTTCTAGAGGTTAAAAAAAGTGACACAAAACTTTTGTTGACAGGGCGAGCCCTTTTGAAAAGTGTTATGTGGGGGCATCCCATCCCTATGGACACATCTTTTTGCATAAGTGTCTGTGTGGAATATGACAGACAAAAACTGAGGATAAATATGTCTACTTGTTGTTGACTACACTGTAACTCCAATATAAAGCAGATAATGGGGTCAAAGCCATGAATCAGCTTTATAAATGGACCAGGTTATAAGCCCACTGTTCATATATTTTGCCAGTTTGTGTTGGCATCATGTAATTCGCCAATATATGCATATTAACCCAACCTAATCAATAGCTAGATAAATACAACCTTTCATATTTTCTAAACAAAATTAATAAATGGAGCACTTTTTCAGAGACCATGAAACCCATTGAAGCGAGTGCAGAAGACAGGCTGGAGTTGCAGGCTATCAGAGAGAAAGCTAAGGTACTTGGAAGAATCTTAAATGCTACAGAAAAGGTCAAATAAAGAAATGGGTAGTCTAAATTGTCGTCATATTTCTGAGCATATGCCTAACAGGAACAAAGACTAATGCAGGACTTTTTATGCCCCCCTTCGAAGAAGAGGGGGTATATTGTTTTGCTGGCTGTAGGTCGGTCGGTCTGTCTGTCGGTAGACCAGATCGTTTCAGATCAATAACTTGAGAACGGATTGACCGATTGACTTGATACTTCACACATGCATTAGCCTTGTACAGTAGATGACCCCTATTGAATTTGGGGTCACTAGGTCAATGGTCAAGGTCATTTTCACAATAAGTGTGAAAATAGTTTCGGATCAATAGCTCGTCAACGAATTCACTGATTGGCTTGCTACTTCACATGTGCATTGGCCTTGGACAGTAGATAACCCCTATTGAATTTGGGGTCACTAGGTCAAAGGTTAAGGTCATTGTCACAGTTAGTGTGAAAATCGTTTCCGATCAAAAACTCTTCAACGAATTCACCGATTGGCTTGATACTTCACATGTGCATTGGCCTTGGACAGTAGATGCCCCCTATTGAAATTGGGGTCACAAGGTCAAAGGTCAAGGTCACTGTCACAAAAAATGTGAAAATCGTTTCCGATCAATAACTCGTCATCCAATGGACCGATTAACTTGAAACTTCACATGTGCATTGACCTTTGACAGTAGATGACCGCTATTGAAATTGGGGTCACAAGGTCAAAGGTCACTGTCACAATAAGTGTGAAAATCAAGGCCCTGTTTGGAGGGCATATATCTCCGACCGCGGAACTTTTGTTTTTTATTTGGGAAAGGGCCTTCCATTTTGGGGGAAAGATTATCACCAAAACTGAAAAAGGGGAAACAAATTTCCAAAGTTAGCTTGAAATTTGGGGAAAATTGCATCATTTACACGAAATTCTCTTTGGGGAAGGGGCCTTTCTCTTGGGGGAAGGGGCCAATATAAAGCCCTTGCAAAAGAAGGGGAAAAAACTGTTTCTCTTTGGGGAAGGGGCCTTTATTAGAAGTTCAGCGAACTACCTCCACATTTTTTAGTTGATCACCATAAAATGTACTGGTAGATTATTGCAAGACACTTTATCTATCCTAGGTGATTCACCCATTCCTTAGTTATTTGCTCTTGAACAAAGCTTATTTAAAATTGTTACTCATTGTTTGAAATTTCCTCTTAACAGAATTTTTATGCCCCCGAAGGTGGGCATATAGTGATCGCACTGTCCCTCTGTCTGTCCGTCTGAAAGTCCGTCACACTTTGCGTTTAGGTTTCGAAAAATGTGGAAAAATACTTTGCGTTTAGGTTAACAAAAATGTGGAAAAAGGGGGCATATGTCATCCTATGGTGACAGCTCTTGCTAAGTACTGTTTTTGCGATGCAGTTTCTTGTTACTATACATGAACAGTATCTTCCACTAGGCCTTTGCTAAAGTATGAATGCCTATTGCTAATCCATTAATGTTTCATCTTTCAGATGAGAGTGGAGTCCCTGTTGGAGCGAGTGGGCGAGATGCACAATAAATCATTAACTGGACTGGCATTCTTGAGGGTTGGACATTTGTGGCATTTACTTTATTCCCTCTACATTTATTTAAACACATTTATCGTCATAACATGGTAGGATCATTTGTGGTAATTATTTCGGATTATCGGATATATATGCACACTATAAAAGCGGTATGTATACAGTTATCGATACAATTCGGTTTATATGCATGTATTGGAGAATGACAACACAGCATGGCAATAAACAGGGACCAATACCATACCTGTTTGTATAGGCCCCGGCAATAAATGCGCTCAGAACTTATAATGCGGATCCGTTTATAACCCAGTCGCGTTGATTGGACCCTGTCAATCGCGTAATAATGGATCTATGGTGTATTTGAATTAACAGATTTAAGGTGTATGGTTTTCATATGTGCTTTGCTCTGTGAAAAGGGGGTTTAATGCATGTGCGTTAAGTGTCGTCCCAGATTATCCTGTGCAGTCCGCACAGGCTAATCAAGGAGGACACTTTAAGCTCTTAATTGTATTTTTCTTTAAAGGAAGACTCTTCATGTCGAAAATCCAGTTAAGGAGGAAAGTGTCGTCCCTGATTAGCCTGTGCAGACTGCACAGGCTAATTTGGGACGACCCTTTACGCACATGCATTAAACCCCCTTTTCACAGAGCAGGGCTCATATGCATTATACCTAAATCCACCAAACAAAACATCACTTAATTAAATGGCCCGCTTTATGCGAAAATTTGTAATATGCCATCCTTGCACTCTGGTCAGAAGCAATCCTGTCCGCTAATTAGTTCACACAACCTTCCGTGACTTAGTGGAGATCGTAGCTCCTGACCAGGCTGCGGGATCGTGCAGGTTGGGCTGAAGCCCAATTGTGGCTGTATGTGGCATAAGACCCATTTTCGCATGAGGCTGGTCAAATTACATGTGATGTTGAATTTTCTAAGAGCAAAAGCCATTTCATTTTTTTGGCACTCAGTATTTATTCAGGCCCCTGGCTCAAAACTTAAACAGTCTGCTATCTTCAGACCCAAATAAAATTAATTTTAAGAGCAATAATATTATCAAACATATTCAAATTATTTGAACAAGCACATTTGTTTACAATTAATACATTAAAGGGTTAACAATTAAGTCACATAAATTACTCAAAATTTAACAGCAGTAAGCTTAACTGGCTGTAAAGGTTTTGGGCAACCACACCCGAAAGTTTAATTTGTGATGGTTGATCCTATAAATCAGACAAAATGGTTCTTAAATATCAATTACATTTAAGTTTAACAAATCTCCGTAAGAAGACGTATTTCATAAAATAATTCTGTAATATATTTGCAGAGTCCTATATTCACTGTTTGAAGACTTATAACATGCCTTCAAACACATTTTTTCATTCATTTATTTATTATTCTTTTCTTTTTTTTGAGAAAAGAAACTTTATTCCTCAGTTATGTGCAGGTCCATCCTGCTCCATAACGTACAAAATATTATATGTTAGTAGCACAAACAGAAGTTAATATTCATTTATTATGCTCCCCCAAAAGATTTTTTGGGGGGAGCATATAGTCGCCGCTTCGTCCGTCCATCCGTGTGTCCGTCCGTGCACAATTTTTGTCCGGGCTATTCCTCAGCAACTAATGACCGGAATTCAATGAAACTTTATGGGAAGCTTCAATACCAAGAGGAGATGTGCATATTATCAGCCGGTTCTGGTCGGATGATTTTTCACAGAGTTATGGCCCTTTGAAATTTTCCATTGTACATATAGTGCAATTCTTGTCCGAGCTATTTCTCAGCAACTTATTACGGGAATTCAATGAAACTTTATGGGAAGCTTCACTACCAACAGGAGATGTACATATTATCAGCTGGTTATGGTCGGATGCTTTTTCACAGAGTTATGGCGCTTTGAAAATATCTATAAACTTTACATATAGTGCAATTCTTGTCCGGGCTATTTCTCCCAAACTACTGACTGGAATTCAATGAAGCTTTATTGGAAGCTTCACTACCTTGAGGAGATGCGCATGTTATTTGTGGGTTCTGGTTAGATGATTTATTTAGAGAGTTATGGCCCTTTGAAATTTTTAAGTTGCTAAACCATTCATCGTATTATTTTGTCCAAAGTTATGCCCCTCAAGAAGTTTCCTTTAATCTGAATATATAGTGCAATATTGTGACAAAAAAAAACATTTGGGGAGCATCAACCGTCTCCGACGGTTTCTTGTTTTATACAATGGCATGAAAAATATACAATTGTTTCAGGAGGCATCTCAAAAGAAACTGGACAAGATTCCCTACTGTGTCATGTGTGAATATGATGCTAAAAGTAAAACTCTTGATCCAGTTGTTCAGAACCTTCAGGCTCAACATGTTGGCACAAGTGCCATTGACAAACAAATATCTGCCAAAGAGTGTTCTGAAAACACTGCAGCAGACTGCAAATTTGATGATGTCAGAATGGACAATACATTGGAAGACAAATTTCAAGCAAAAGATTTGACCAGGAAAAGTGCTGAAATTCATGCTGAAAACAATTGTGCTTATGGTGAGGTCATTGGACCAGAATAAAAAAATCAGTAATGATTAAGTAAACGCTGCTTTTAATGACTTTGTTGCCAAGAAAAAGGCTATTGATGAAAACATGAAAGAAGACTTCAGTTTAGAAAGATCTGTTTGAGAATGATACTAAACATATTCGTCGTGTAGGGAAAACATGGATTTTGTCAGTGTTGATAAACTTGCACAAAATGGAATGGCGGAAATGCAAGGAACCAAATAATGCAATGAATCAAGTGAAGGACAGTTGTGTGAGAAAAGATAAGTGAGAACATGCTTTTACAGAACCAAACAATTGACAACATTATTCAATTTTCATAATACACACTGCCTGGTTGTCAAATCAAAACTTCAGAATTTAGCCAAACTGATTGCATTGTATTTTGTTGAAACATTTTGTGCTATATGTATTTAATTTGCATGAACGCATTTTTTTTAATTCGCTTTCTATCATCATTTATTCAGTTCCATGGTTGCAAATCCAGATCAATAAACTGTTCTGTACTTAAAAACGGACATAGTAATGTGTTAAGTTGTGTTCAATGTAACTGTATTATTATAATTATTATCATGTATAATATATCTTTTACAAACCCAAGTATAATTCATATATTATCACATGCTATAATACTATGTGGTACAATCATTACACATATTTTGTTCATGAACTTGTTAAAGTTCACTTTTTGAGGTTTTCGTTGGCACTTTACGTGTATGTTATATTTGACTGACCAAGCCCATCCTGGTTTTTTGACAAAATGACACCAACATTATATATTGTCACACAGTTAAACAATGTATTCATGATGTGTTTGTAAAATTATATTTTTTGGCTTTCCAGAATATGTGATAAAATAATCTGTCATTGTCTTTTCTTACTGTTTTTTTATTAAATTCATCCTGGAAAATCGTTTGTAAACTCACCTTGCCTCGCTTCTAACAACAGATCTGAACTCTTAATAAAAAATGGAATGAAATTGATAATTAACCCTTTGAGCGCTAGAACCGGATTTTAAAGGCCTTTGCAAACAGTTTGGATCCAGATGAGACGCCACAGAACGTGGCGTCTCATCAGGATCCAAACTGTTTGCTATTCTGATAGTGGTCTTAGAAAAAAAAACGAAGAAAATGCTAATTTTAGAAATTCAGCAGACGACATTTTAGCAGACAACAAATTTCCCAGCATGCAAAGGATTAAAGAGAATCATCATTTGCTGCATACTACATGTACATTTAAATGTAGATTTGTGTCAGTCATTAGGTGTTAAGCTGATTACAATTATATTGTTTTGTATTACAAACAAATATTTCAATATTTTTGTTAAATATAATATTAATTATAATACTGATTGTTTAATGAACTTTTGAATTGTTGTATTAATTAAAAATTCAGACATACTTTGTAACTTTGTTTAGGTTTCTGACCAAGTTCAACCTCTCCTGAAGACCATCTGCATAAACCATGGTTATATAGTCATGACTTGTAAACCAAATGCATCAATTTTTTTAACATAAAATGTTAAGTTCGGAGGATCTCAACTGGCCTATGAGTCTTAACTCACTTTTGAAAGCTTCTTACTACATGTACATATGTTTTTCCTATGTCATCCATAACACGACATTTTGAGGTTTTCATACGTGTTGTATTTGATGTACAATGTACCTATGGCATGACGTTATTTTAACGATTTTTTTGTTGGAACCCAGTGTTTACAGGTCCTCGTATAAAGATATAAAATAACTTGTTAAAACGGGTTTAAAATCTTAATAGTGTAAAACAGAACGTTAATTATTATATTCAATTAATTTCCATAGTGTTGCGTGATATAACACAGCCGTGATATTGATTAATGGACAGCTCTAGTTCTTACGTTCATAACAAAATGATCCTTTTTTTTTATTTTCTGACTGTGCGATATGAACAGTTCTTGTAACATGATTATGTAGGAGTATAACACCTGTACGCTTAAGTTTCTTAAGCTATGTCAGCTCCTGAGATAATTACTGGTAGTCAGCCTGTGTGAAATACTTCAAGTAACCTTGGAAACCAGTAAAAGCATAGACTCTAACAAGCCGATTTTGCCGAGCCAGCAAGTGGAAAACTTCATTCAACTGTCACAATCGCCTAGTATATGTATGTTGGTGATTGTGTGCGTTAGTCTAAGCTTTTCTTGGGTGTAACTTCGTCATTTTTCATGCAATTTTAAAATCAGACGGCATGCCGCGTGAAACACGTTTCTCTATCCCAAAGATCAATATCACACTTTCATCATACAGAGGTTAAATGTAATTTTCTGCATCATAAGGCTTTTCCTCAATGTAACTTCATTACGCAGTTTTGAAATAAGATGGTGTGTTCCGGTAAGATTCGTGTCTCTGGTTCTTGAAGGTCAAGGATACATAGAGAGGTCAATGGCAAAGCAGACATTGTAAATTTATCTTTCATCATACAATTTTAAAGTACCACGCCAAATATTTTCACCGTGTGCAGATGGCCTATCGCCAGTAAAACTGTGACCTGTCCATCTGGCGCAAAGGTCAGTGAAACGCTTGAAGGTTTAAATCCAGTTTGGGCATATTAAGCCTCTCCGGATTGTAACTTCGTCGTTCATTATGCAATTTTCAAATATTTTACCACAAATGTTCACCATGAGCAGAAGGCGTGTCGCGCGCATGTCATGTTCAACTTGCGCAAAGGTCAAGGTCACACATTANGCTCCATGCAGTAATATGGTTATTTCGATCAAACGTCGTGATAACCTGTTCACCATTGTTAGTCATTTCTAAATGCGAAATTCTACTTTGAGTTGCCTCAATAGAACTTATGATTTTTCCAGTTTTCAGTTCCCAGACGATGATATATTTATCAAACCCCGCTACAATATTTGCCATGTCTGGTGAAATGACAGCATCAAACCCCAGAACCTTATAAGGTGGTCGGTATATAATCGGAACTTTAATTTCTCGCATGTTCTTCATCGACTTCATATCGAACAACAAAAACCCTTCAAGGGAGATAATCATGCATATATTTCTTTTAATTATCACCCTTTGAATCTTGGTATTGCTCATGCTTGAGGCATCTATTTTGCCTTTAATTTGTCCCAGTTTTGCTGTTTTTTCCAGGCAAACTAGCGGAAGATGATTTGTGTTTTCGATAACAATGCAGCCTAATGTACAATCCTCGTCAAAAAACAGTTCTCTAGGTATACCCTGACAAGACACTTGCGTCAAAAAGTCAAACGTTTCAACATCATAGATGGTAAACATGTTCGTTTGCTTGGGATGCAGCACAAGCAAAGAGTCGTCTGCTGCGAAGCTCGTAAAATCTGGCTGACCTTCAAACTCATGCAGAAGCTTTCCAGTCTTGCAATCAAAGGCGTCGGCAGCTTGTTTCAAAATATTCACCAGCAAAATCTTGTCACACAGACAGAATTTCATGTCATCAAAGAACACAATGCTGGGATACATTTTTTCCAGCTGCAATTTCTGCTCGATTTCTCCGTTATTGATGTTCACAATAAAGATGGGATTTCCTTTAGACTGGTGAGTGGTACCAACTATGATGACGTCCTGTCTTGGGGGCTTGACCATGACATTCAAAGATGGATGCTCGCACTCTGTCAAAATAACCGTTGTCTCAAGTTCGCCCATATCGACATCCCAGATAAGCAAACAGTTGTCCTCGGTAAGCGTCGCAAAGTGAGAGGAATCGTTTGAGATTGGAGACAGTTTTGGATTGTCTGGTACCCGCCCGTGTTCTATGCTGTACAACTCTGACTCGCTCGGAATGGTGTAACAAGGCACATAGGGAACCAGTCTACAATCGTCTGCAGACGCAGACAAGGAATCCTCCAGAAGCTTGGTTTCGTGAGATTCTGACTTCAGCTGAAGAAGAGCAAGCAGACGACCAGCGATCTCCATGGCAATCGTTTCCGGAAAGTACTTCAATGTTGATTTTGCTGCCTTCAGTGCTTTATGCATGACACCGTCTTTTTCACCGAAAAGCGCGTAATCCAGCAAGACCTCATGAAAGGAGACTGCTTTCAGTTTAGTCTTTATCCACTTCAGATTGAATAAACAATGGCTACGGAGCTCATGCCTTCTATTTGCTCTGTACAGATGATATGGAAGCTTGCTCAGTTTCCGTTTGTTGTATCGATGATGATCGCCATCTTCACTGAAGATCAAGGGCTGTGCTGAAATTTTCCGATCCGCTTCACTCTCGGGGGAAGTGACTCCAACACGCTTCATTTGTTCTGGTGTGTACGTAAATGGCTTCTTAACTCCGTACCATTTATCCAGATAATAATCGGCCATTAGTGAGTGGATTTCGACGTTGTATTCTTTGTCTGAGAGGTATCTGTTTCGAGCGGTTTCGAAAAACTGGCGATGATACCAGAAAAATGAACGCACTTCATCTACCTCTTTGTCGGCCAGATACTGGGAGATATCGTGGCGTATGCGTACCCATAGCAATGGTGGAATTCTACGCAAAGGTGGAACATGAATTTGAAACACATCTGTAAGGGCAGAGTCATCTAAGGAGAGCAAATCTTCTAGCTCCGTTTCACTGATGCCTGATCCTGAAGCTGTGACATATGACAAGGCTCGTGTAACCAGGGTGACGCCATGTTTCTTTTCTAACTGAGCAAACAAGGTTTCAATACTCTGCTGAACCGTGTATCGCAGTTGACAAGTATTCAATGGGGTATATGATTTCCAAAACAGCACCTGATCATACGCGAGTTTGACGAACAAAGGCAAGGAACATTTGTCAAACGCTGATTCAACGATTTTCGACTGTTCATCTGTGAGTGTTCTATTCTCTAGTTTCAGCCATGCTTTCAACACTTGGACACTTAATGACGGGGTGAACACTGGGACCTCGATGAAGTGAGTGGCTGAAAGCATAAGCTTCAACGTACCGATCAGATTAGATACTTCCGTGTACGAGGAGACTATGAACCGAACATTGGGTGGCAGTTTCCTAGGTAACCAGTTGAGCTTGTGCGCATGATGCTCACTGGAAAGCTGATCTAGGGAGTCAAGAAGGATCAAAAGGGGTTTTGAGGGACTCACATAAGACAATACTTTCACAAAGTGGTCCTTTAGGTCGTCAAAATCTTCTGGTACCTGGGTAAACAGAAATAGAATGCTTGAATCATCCAATGTGTTTTCCTTTTTTCTTATTTGGTATGTAATATCTTATTTACCTCAATTAGGGAAAACTGGGCTTAATAAATGTGCTTAAATGTCATCCTTGATTAGAGACGACACTTTCCACTTTTATAGAATTTTTTGTTTAAAGAAAGTCTCTTCTTAAAGAAAATTAAGGCCAAAAGTGTCGTCCCAATTTAGCCTGTCTGGACTTCACAGGCTAATCTGTGACAACACTTCACGCACATGAATTAAGCCCAGTTTTCCATAAAGCAAGGCTCATTTAATAATATGTTATAATTAACAAAACAGGATTCCATTGACAAGATAGCTTTTTATACTTTCTTGGAAGATTTTATCCTAGTAGAACATCAAGACAAATTAGGTCGGAATATTTTACAAGGGTATATAAACGTGAAATTGGGAAAAATGTATTGGTTCGTGTCTGTACTTACTCAAAATACATTCGCATACCCTTTTAGCTTTAAAATGCATTGCTTTAAGATTTTTACATTAAAGCTGCAAAAAACAACGGTTGCTTTGGCAACCATACCTGCTGTTTGTCCTTATCGTAGCAGACGGTTATCTGCTCACACAGACTTCGCAGCAGACGCCACAGGTTGCTGCTGTTAGGTGACGTGCCGAGGAATCTGACGGCCACAACAACGTTCTTCAGCAAACCAGGTGCCTGAAATATACAAGGACACGGGTCTTTAATCATGATAAACTTGTAGGGTAGACAGTATGAGCATGATATGAAGGTGTAAAAAAGTGGTTTGGTTCAGGTACTTTTAAATTTTTATTGAACAAGAGATGTGTTGGTCAGAAACACAATGCCCGCTATTGCCCTGCTTTGAAAAAAAAATCAATATATATCATTTGGCAGGTTTAGAAATTGTCTCCCTTTTAAAGCTTATTACTTCCCTTGAGTTTGTTTTTCGAACTTTGACCTTGAAGGATGCCTTGACCTGAACTTAAACCACTCAAAATGTGAAGCTTCATGAGATACACATGCATGCCAAATATCAAGTTGCTATCTTCAATATTGCAAAAGCTATGGCTAACGTTTAAGTTTTCGGACGGAATGACCGACTGACAGTTCAACTGCTATATGCCACCCTACCGGGGGCATAAAAACTAAAGACATCACTGTATGAATATTATTGACATTTTGGAATTAAAATAGTATCCAATGGTGCTTATCAATCAATCAAAGTCAATTTATAATAAAAATGATGCTATTTCAATCAAGATGACGAGAAAAAGATATCTAAAATTTGTTTACATATTTTGCAATCAATGCGCCATTTAAAAAAAATGATTTATTCATTTTAGCCAAACATTTTTTTTCTGAAGATGATTATTATCAAAATTTGAAATTTAAATTAATGCAGACAGAAACAAAAAAGACACATTGTCCAAACGTTATTTACAAGTTTTGCGATCTGTGCCATAATGGACGTCTTTCCACATCCAGACTGCCCGTATAAAGCAAGTATCTTGTTTTCGGAGCCCTGAACGTATGAAGCCACATCCTGCAGTATCTCATCGCGTCCGTGAAACATACGACATCGCTCATTGGCCATATTCAAGTGCTGCAGTAACTGGGGGTGGTACAGAAAAAATGATTTTGCGAAAATTGTTTCATAATCCACATCCTAGCGAATCGACTTGAATTTCTTGAAGAGGAGGGCTTCAAATAAATTCCATGTTTTTCTCGGGAAGCGGACAAAGACAACGAGCAAGGCCTGGTACAGGGGAGATAACCCTGGGTTAGGGGTCGGGTTAGGTTTAAGGCTAACCCTAACCATAACCCTAACCCTTTAACCCCTCAATGCGCATTACAATACCAGGCCTCGCTCAGTGTCGTTGTCCGCTTCCTGTTTTTCACAAAAAAAAAGAAAAGTTTCCATCACTTTTTCAGTTTTGTATACATCCTTTTCAGAAATGATCAACAAAATCACAAGCCTGCAAGCCTTGTCTTGGTAAATGTTAACCCTTTGCATGCTGGGAAATTTGTCGTCTGCTAAAATGTCGTCTGCTGAATTTCTTAAATTAGCATTTTCTTCAGTTTTTTTTTCAAAGAATACTATCAGAATAGCAAACAGTTTGGAGCCTGATGAGACGCCACGTTCTGTGGCGTCTCATCTGGACCCCAAACTGTTTGCAAAGGCCTTCAAAATTCGGTTCCAGCACTGAAAGAGTTAAACTGAGCTTGACTCAGATTCTTGCTGGTGAGTTATATAGGCGGACTTGACAAAAAAAAAATCTGAAGATGGTGTATCTCTTGCTTTTAATGCCATTCAAAATAATTAAAAAATTAGTGTGCCTTGACAATTGACACAGGCAGCTCATAAAAATAACCTCAAAAAGTGCCCATGGTATGTATGTTATTTTTAATTTGATATTTGAATGTTGTTGCAGTTTGTAAAATCATGTCAATTCTTTGTAATATGACCTTTAGGTATAACCTTGACCTTTGAAGAATGGCAACATGCCTTGTTTGCAACATGAAGCCACCAAATGGTGAACATTTGTGGCGAATTGTCTTTAAATTGTCCAAAGAATTAAGAACGTACAGTTTGTTGAAGCTGTATTATGTCAAAATTTGATGCCCTTAGCGTGACCTTGACCTAAATAGCTACGGACATATTCTTAATTAAAAATGACATCACCATCTGCATATGGTGAATATTTGTGGTAATTTATTTTGAAATATTGATTGATCAGTTAAGAATTTACAATACCAGCTGAGTTATGCCCAAAAATTAAATTTGACACCTAATAATAATAGTGTGATGTTGACCTTTGAGCTGGGGAGATGTGACATATGCTATCTCCTCATGGTGGACATTTGTGGTATGTTAATTTAAAATTTATAAATGATAAATGAAAAAATTACAATGAGGAACCGCTGCTTTATGCCTATATTTGACTTCTGAGAGTGACCTTGCCCTAGAAGTAAGCGACAGGTTTTTAACGCAACATGCCGTAGCATGATTGTGAACACTTGTGATAAGTAATTTAAAAGTTGCAGTCCGGGGCCGTATTAAGCCACCAATTCTTAGCCTTAAGAATGAAGAATGGACTTAGAACCAACAAGAGATGTGTTTGTCAGAAACACAATGCCCCCTACTGCGCCGCTTTGATTTTTTTAAATAAAAAAATGACCTTTGACCTTGAAGGATGTCCTTGACATTGACCTTTCACCACTCAAAATGTGCAGCTCCATAAGATACTCATGCATTTAACTTATTTGTTTGACCTTTGACCTTGAAGGATGACCTTGACCTTTCACCACTAAAAATGTGCAGCTTCATGAGATACACATGCATGCCAAATATCAAGTTGCTATCTTCAATATTGCAAAAGTAATGACCAACGTTAAAGTTTTCGGACGGACGCACAGACTGACAGACAGACGGACGGACAGACTGACAGTTCAACTGCTATATGCCACCCTTATGGGGGCATAAAAATATGTCCAGATTTGGATATATACAGGCTTCCACTGGTGATTATGTCGTTTAAAAAATGTTTCACATGAAGAAATAGATAGAGGTTGTTAATACAAATGTTGACTCAAATTAAAGCAATTCTTGAATATTCCAATTAAATGAATATTCTTAATTCTCAGACTTACATGTAAGTCCAAGAATTGTTTGGTGTATTATACGGGCCCTGGTTTAATGCAAACAGACAAGCATATACGACAAAAAAACAAACCTCGATATAAAGCCCATCCATGTTCAGAGATCTTTCCTTTCGCACAGCAGAGTCGATCTTGGCCACCATGCTGTTGAAGAAAGAGTCTTTGAAGTCATCCAGGTACTTTTGGTGGTCTTGGCGATTTATGCCGTCATCTTCGCTCCATTTTACCGAGTATCTGAAATTGACACATATCCATATTGTATTACAAAACTGCATATGTTATAGGAAACGTTAAGCACTTGGTCGTTTTTAATAACTATATGTGACTTTTAAACATGTGGCACGTAACTGTTTGGCATGATATTGTTTTTTTTTCTTCTTCAATTAAATTTAATTGGTATTCACACGACAGACTTCTTAAATTCAACCATGTGCTTTGTTTTTGTCCAAAACACTGAAGCTGATCTTGGCTACAGGTGTTGGGCTCGTAGCCGAGTCGCTTTAACACTATCAATATGTCATAAAACAACATTTTTTATCATTTTGAAAAAAAATAAAATCTGATACATGTATGATATATATCAGTTTTTTTGTGTGTTTTTTTTTCAAAATGACGCCAAACACCTGTGATCTTGGCATAGCAAAAAAAAAACAACAGAGCTTTTTGACTCTGACATGAAGAAGCTTCATTAATTTTTTGCTACAGGATTTCTTTTTTATGTCTAAAGCAAGCTCCACACCTTAATTGCGGAATACTATATTCTCACAACTTGATTAGCAATTCAAAAGGAAAATCTGAGTATAATTGTTTATGGTAGAAAATTGTGTTACAGTCCCATTTCATTAATTTTTCTTAGATGCATAGCTAATCACTATTACCCTAACACCAGAAACATGCCTATGAGATTATTTTAAAACAACATAAAATAAAGGATGGACAGGAATTAAAAAACATTAAAGAAACAAACATTATCAACCTGCTATCACTGGATTTTAAATAAGTTCTCCAGATTATGTTTGAAAAAAAAAACAGTTTATACTGGCATGTGCATTTTTTAAAGTAAAATAAAAACCATATATTACACTGACCTAGTGATATTGAAGTTATTTAACTTCCGTACTATTTTCTCATCCCTCAGTCTACTCATATACTACACTGACCTAGTGATATTGAAGTTATTTAACTTCCGCACTATTTTCTCATCCCTCAGTCTACTCATATACTACACTGACCTAGTGATATTGAAGTTATTTAACTTGCGCACTATTTTCTCATCCCTCAGTCTACTCATATATTACACTGACCTATTGATATTGAAGTTATTCAACTTCCTCACTATTTTCTCATCCCTCAGTCTACTCATTTACTACACTGACCTAGTTATATTGAAGTTATTTAACTTGCGCACTATTTTCTCATCCCTCAGTCTACTCATATACTACACTGACCTAGTGATATTGAAGTTATTCAACTTCCGCACTATTTGCTCATCCCTCAGCCTACTCAGAATGCTCTGTGCCTCTGTGTCGAGAGATTTTGGATTTTCCGTCATGACATCGATGAAGCGCCAAGCTTTGCTATGCTCCAGATGGGAAGTGATGTCATCGATGATGCGTACAAAACACAGGCAATTATCCGCTGCGCTATCTGGTAGCTTAAGGATACCGTTGAAAATTTCTGCCTCAGTGACTACAATAATTTTAGAACAGATATATATGGTCATATAAATAGGATGTATTGGTATGATTAGCATAATAATGTGAAACGATAATCTAAATCATTTGTGGGACACTAATTTAAGTGTCCAATCAATTACAGTTCACCTTAAAAAGGATGTTTCATGAGTTGAGTAATATAATATCAGATATATTTGCGTGTGACAGTCTATTCGGGGTTAAAAACCAAAACGATGTTTGTCATCATTTCCATTGTTATAATCAACACGTTTATCATTTCGATTGTTATAATCATAATTGTTATCATTGCAATTGATTGTTATAATCATCATTTTTATCATTGTTATTGTTATAATATAATCATCATTTTTATCATTTAACAATTGAAATGATAACAATGATGATTATAACAATCATGAGGATTAATATTCATGATGATGATCATAAAAATCATTATCATAACGATGCATGACAATGATAACAATAATGACCATGAGGATAAAAAATAATGTTGATAATGAATTTATTGTTGATAAAGACACTTATAAAAGCTATGACAACAAAGGCGGCAAAGTCAATGCCTACCCGACATGTAGTATTTATGCATTTCCTCCTCCGATAAGCTCTGTTTCTCGTAACATTTCTTGCTGGCGAATCTCAGACACTCTCGCAACTTGGCAAACACTTCATCCCACTCCTTATGGGCTTCAACATTGTTCTGCAATGTTAAATTAAGTGTTAAATCATACACGCAACCCATGAAAAACGTCATTTCACTGCAGCTACACTGAGCACTTGTGCTTAATATTTGTAAACTAATCACTTTGTGTTAGACTGTTGTTGTGTTTTGCTTTTTGTGTCTTAAATATATTATATCTTATCAAAGATCAAATTGTTGTTTTGTTAAATCTGATCTATTGTACCTTTATAGTTGATTCTGAGTAAAAATGACATATATATATCTCCAAACATTGACAAAAATAAAACAACTTCTTGTTAAGGTGATATAAAAAACATATCAGGCAGATATCGATGTAGAGGTATGATATTTACAAGACCTGTCACCATAGGATGACATATGCCCCATTTTTCCACATTTGTGTAAACCTAAACGGACAGTGCGATCACTATATGTGTCGTGTTCTGAGAAAACAGGGCAAAATGCTTGTGCGTAAATTGTTATCCCAGATTAGCCTGTGCCATTTGCACAGGCTAATCAGGGACGACAATTTCTGCTTTTATGGAATTTTTCGTTTAAAGGATGTCTCTTCTTAGCGAAAATCCAGTTTAGGCGGAAAGTGTCGTCCCGGATTAGCCTGTGCGGACTGCACAGGCTAATCCGGGATGACACTTTACGCACAAGCATTTTGCCCAGTTTTGTCAGAACACGACACGTATGCCCACCTTCAGGAGCATAAAAATATATCAGACAGCGTTATATCAGGCAGATATCAAGGTATTGGTATGATAAAAAGCATTACAATGCCAGCGTGTCCTACCTTGTCCCTGTAGCCTGGTATCCAGGTGCTGATTGGCTGCAGCACGTAGACTGGAGGCACCTGATTGTCATCTCTTCTGTACCAGCGCTCTACCACGGACGGGTCCCAGTCATGCTCCTAGAGTAGTCAGACAGATGATTAAGCTTTGTTTTGGGAAAACTGGGCTTAATGCATTTGCATAAAGTGTTGTCCCAGATTAGCCTGTGCAGACCACACAGGCTTATCAGGGACAACACTTTCTGCTTTTATGGTATTTTTTGTTTGAAGGAGTCCATGATAATCTGGGACGACACTTAACCCTTTGAGTGCTGGAACCGGATTTTGAAGGCCTTTGCAAACAGTTTGGATCCAGATGAGACGCCACAAAACGTGGCGTCTCATCAGGATCCAAACTGTTTGCTATTCTGATAGTATTCTTTGAAAAAAAATCAAAGAAAATGCTAATTTTAGAAATTTAGCAGACAACATTTTAGCAGACGAAATATTTCCCAGCATGCAAAGGGTTAATGCACATGCAATTTCCTAGAAGAAGGCTCAATTTGTTATTTTGGTTGTATTTCGTACATGTGTGTTAGAAGTTGTTTTGCTGCTTTCAAAATTAATGGCAGAATAGTGAGCTTAGTGCTGTCTAGTTTGTTTGTTTTGTTGGAGTTTTGCTGTTTTCAACAGTATTTCATTCATAGCATTACGGTTAGTGAACCAACTCACTCTAAGACAGGCGACTTATTTATTATTTTAGTCGAATTTTGTATGTGTGTTAGTATTTGGGATGTGTGTTAGTAGTTGTTTTGTTGTTTTCAAAATAAATGGCAGAAAAGTAAATTTATTGCTGTCTAGCTTAATTTGTTTTGGGATTTTTTGCTGTTTTCAACAGTATTTCATTCATAGCATATTACGGTCAGTGTACCATTGCTGTCGTGGCATATATGGTTTACCAGTACTTAACGCACTTATGCCAGTAACTGATAACTGCACTATTTAAATCAGAAGTAGGAAGAAAATGGCGGTAGAAGAGATCTCATGACCAATGCCCACACAAGTTATGTGGCTGCGATGTGAATCAAACTGGCCATCCTTGGATTTGTAGGCAAGATCTTCCATTCTGAACTAGCGAGCCCTTGTTGTATTGTATGTCAAGAGTTGAGAGTGGAACAGTTGTATCTTCTTTTCATTTCTTTAAAGGATACAATAGTTTAGCGGCCAAACCTAGAAGTATAGTCCGGTATTGTACAGGCAATTGGTCACTTGCTTTAAACAAAAGACTAGCTGATGGTAACAAAATATTCTCTCCTGATTATATTTCTGGGGTTTGATTATTTCTTTATTTAACAAAATGAAATACTGTGCAATTGTATTATAAAGGCCACTGATTTGAGCCAATTGCTTGGAATAAAAGCATGAATCACATACAGTGGTTCAGAATTGTGGCATGTTCTGAGAAAACTGGGCAAAATGCTTGTGCGTTAAGTGTCATCCCAGATTAGCCTGTGCAGTGCGCACAGGCTAATCCGGGACAACTCTTTCCGCTTAACTAGATTTTCGCTAAGAAGAGACATCATTTAAACCAAAAATTCCATAAAAGCGGAAATTGTCGTCCCTGATTAGCCTGTGCGGACTGCACAGGCTAATCTGGGATGACAATTTACGCACAAGCATTTTGCCCAGTTTTCTCAGAACACGACACATTTAGAGCCCTGTCTTATAAAAAATATTACGACAATTTTAAGTTACAGCTGAATTTTAATCTCACAACCTACAGATATATATGATCTTCTTTCTAAAATCAAGGGTGCATGCAAGATTGAAAGACGATTAATAGAATTAATTATAAAGAAGTTTCAGCTTAGAAATTATAAGTCTTCAAAAAGTTCATCGTAACTTAAATTTGTTGTACAACTTTGAATTAAGCTGGCTCCAGGTTGACAAAGCCTTGCTAAATATAAAGTCTCAAGAAATACAAAGCTTTAAGAAATACGAAGCCTTAAGAGATACAAAGCCTTGCTTAGTTAATGTTCTTATAACAATATTAGATCAAACAATTAAATTATTATAAACATGGTGCTACTTTCAAGCAAGCGGTAAGCAACTCAAACTCCGAGGCTGTGATGGAGGTCTGAAGTGGGCGAAAGCCGTGCTTCTGGTTCAGGAATGTCTGAAACAGGAAAGTATCTATGTGAGCGGCGCAAACTCGGCTTAATGCATGTGCGTAAAGCGTCAACCAAGAGTAGCCTGACAGGATTTTCGTTTAGAAGTGACTTACTTTAAACGAAAAATTTCATAAAAGCGACAAGTGTCATCCCTGATTAGTCTTTGCGGACTGCATGTGCTACCGGGTAATCTTGGATGACACTTTACGCACATGCTTTAAGTCCGGTTTTCCCAGAAAGGGGCTCATATAAAACACTGAATAAGGACAACTGGGGTTGAGTATGTACAGAGGAGGCCAGGTGCAGAAAAATCTCAACAAAGGACAGTAAACTACTTCAGCATATAAAAGAACAAAACTTTGAATTAAGGTACCATTGCGTCCAGTAACTAATGCTCCAAGAGATCTGCCAATTAGTTTATCTATATGTTCATGAGTTTCTAAAAATGGTTCAAAACTCATACAAGCAATATTTGCCATTTTATTGTGGTACCATTGAATGGGGAACAAAGAATAATTGGTAAGGAAAAATCAGGACTATCACTGTTTTTTTATTTGTTTATTTGCATGTTCACTGTTTTCAACAGTATAGAAAGTTTAACTAACCGCCCTGATTTAACTGAAACCAATCACACCTTGTCTGGGTAAGCTGGTTAACCAGTTTCAAGTGCACATACTTATGCCAGTATCGGACAACTGTCCTGCTTAATTAAGTCAAAGGTTAGGGGAAGAAATAGTTTCATGACCAGTCCTCTCACAAGTCATGTGGAAATGCCGGGAATCAAACGCGCAATCCTCAATTTCTAGTTCAGTACTTTACCAAAGGAGCTAGCCGGATACATAACAATTAAATGTTACTGCAAGCGTATGGGCCACGCTCTGGAAATAGGGGTTTAACCCTTTGAGCGCTGGAAACGGATTTTGAAGGCTTTTGCAAACAGTTTGGATCCAGATGAGACGCCACCGAACGTGGCGTCTCATCAGGATCCAAACTGTTTGCTATTTTCATAGTATTTCATTGAAACAAATCGATGAAAATGCTTATTTCAGAAATTTAGCTGACCACATTTTAGCAGACGACAAATTTCCCAGCATGCAAAGGGTTAATGTATGTGCATAAAGTGTAGTCCTTGATTAGCCTTTGCGAACTACACAGGCTAATCTGCGAGGACACTTGCCTTAAGCCGGTTTTCCCAGAGCAAGGCTCATACATATTACAACAAAATGCGCCCTGAATATAACCACTGTACTGTAGCCATCCCGCCGCTCCATCACTCACCACAAAGTTGGGACCAGTGGAGAGTTTCTGACAGTTCTTGATCTCGTCAAGACACAGCTGTGTGGCCTGATGGTCGTCTGATGCCTCCACAGGGACACCCCAGCGCATGTCCACCAACTGTGCAATGATAAACGTTGTCATAAAAAACATATACTTTAAAATCATTTATATTTCGTAGACACGTAAACTTTACATAGGAGTAAAGTCCATCATGCAATGCCATATGAGTATGTACCTGAAAGTCCATGCCATAGGAGTATGTACCTGAAAGTCCATGCCATAGGAACATGTACCTGAAAGTCCATGCCATATGAGTATATACCTGAAAGTCCATGCCATAGGAGTATTTCCCTGAAAACCCATGCTTTAGGAGTATTTACCTGAAAGTCCATGCATTAGGAGTATGTACCTGAAATTCCATGCCATAGGAGTATTTACCTGAAAGCCCATGCCATGGGAGTATGTACATGAAAGTCCATGCCATAGGAGCATGCACCTGAAAGTCCATGTCATAGGAGCATGTACCTGAAATTACATGCCATATGAGTATATACCTGAAAGTCCATAGGAGTATGAATCTGGAAGTCCATGAAATAGGAGTATGTACCTGAAAATCCATGCCATAGGAGTATGTACCTGAAAGTTCATGACATAAGAGTATGTACATAAAAGTCCATGTCACAGGAGTATGTACCTGAAAGTCCATGCCATACTTTTCCTTGCAGACAGTCTTCAATCTCGGGTAGACATCTTCCAACAGCACATTCCTCTCCTCCCGAGTGTCTGTTCATAAATACACCAAGCAATACAAACATTATTGTTGATGACAGCAGCTTAAGCTAAGCATTAGTATTTGTGTTTTAATGAAATTATGGCAGATGTTGTCAGAAACAGATTTACCCGGTAGACATTTATTGTTTTGTGTGACTGAATAAAAAATAGAAAAAAGTCCGTGTCTTTTCATGATCATATACGTGGTTTCTATAAACTGCAAAGCTGATGAGGTCCCTGATATAAATAGGCATGCACACAATGTGATTACTATATTTGTACAGTAGCGAGTGTATGTTTTATTCACATCAAGCTTACAAAGAAAAAGGTTTTAAGCGCAATAAATGTCAGTAACTGTCATTAACACTGGTTAAAGTATATTCATTGCATCATTTTCTGTGGGCTTTAGCTTTCAGTAAAAATTATTATCATAATGTTGTCATCACTTTCTTAGGTTCAGAGTAAAACTATTGTATCTGATAGAAAAATGTGTAGCACATACAACAGTTTCCACTCATCTCTCACTATCATTACCTGTAAATGTTGAGCTGATGAAGATTCTAACAAGGCGAGAATTGAGAGTGGGTAGGTTGTCCAGCCGTCCATGCAATATGGAGATATACTGGGAGTCACCCATCCTTCACACTCGACTAGAAAAACATGAGCGATGGGAGGAATTTAGTTAAAACCTATTTATTTTAACTCGATTGCATTGAAAGCCTAAGGCTTATTTGAAACGCTCTCGAGTCAGTTTCCTGGGACTAGAACCAGTACTTGGTGTCTTTGGGGGAGATCTAAAGAACGCTCCCACTTTGGGGATAAAACCCGTGGCCTCCCGATCGCTAGGCGGACACCATATCCACTACGCCACGGCGACCTTTAAATTTCAAATGATGCCAGTGAAAAAACAAAGCTTGTCTAGAACAAATGAAAAACAGATCAAGGACCTGATTATATCATTGTGGTTCATGATGGTCAATTAAATTTACACATATAGAAAGAGACCGTGGAGGGGTTGTGGGGTGGGGTTTATTGATTCTTCTATGATATAAAATCGTTCACAACTTTTGAAGTATCTGTATCGTATAAAAAAAGTTCATAAAAATATATAAATACTGTATAAATAAAATAAATAACAATGTTATTCGGTAATTAAACATTTGCTGTTTAATATTTGTCCGAATTATGCGACTATATCGAAAACACATCCATTCATGTAAAATAAATGCAAGTAGAAATTAAGAGTTTCTTAAAGGCACAAAAAATCGCTTTACCCAATAATCTTTACTTATCAAACACAAAAAAATATACGTGGAAACCTTTATTATGGCATCAATTTCTTCATTGCATGTTTTAATAAACTTGTTGTTGTTGTTTGTTTACATGTCTCCATGCAATCAGTTTCTCTTTGGGGTTAATATATGGAACGGTGCTGATGTAAACATCCACTCGGCAATTGAACCCAAGGGCGAACGAAACGAAAATCTTGCAATACAAAACCAAGATATGAATGCTAATTGTCAACGAAAATGAAAATTCTGTGTGCTGCAAAAACTAAGGAAAAGTAATTGTATTTCAACTACTGAATAAAGTTTATGGTTTCATTAAAATTGACGATTAATTACATTTTCATTTTTCTCATACAGTGATAAAACTAAAAGCATTTCTGGTGATACATTGTAACATTACGCTTCAGAATAAGGCTTATTTCTTTATTAATACGACATCGCTCCACATTACTTGTGTCTTATAGTGAAATTGTGACTTTAAGCAAGAAAGCATATATTGATAATTATTATATATGCATAAACACAGTTTGTGACTATGAAGTTGAACTGACAAAAGACCCCAAAATACAGTAGACAATGATAACTATTTTCACTAGAGCAACATCATTTTCTTGCTTATGTACCAAAAATGCATCTAAGCCAATGCATTCTGTGGTTGCAAGAACCCTTCATAAAGTGGATCTAGAGTCAGTCTTCAGCGATTACAATAAGACCTATGTGCAGACAAAGCTCGATACAGCCACGCCGTTGATGCGTCCCCTTGCCAACCCAAAGGGTCCTAAGTTAGAAGCAGCGGTCCTGGTTCCCTTGTGTTACGTTGCTGGGAAACCTTCCATATTGTTCATGATGAGGTCTCGTGATCTGAACTCTCATAGCGGGGAAATATGGTATAGTCATTTTTTTTATTTCACATTGCTTTTGAATGTGATTATGATTTCATTATAACTTATAAAAAGGTAAACATTATGCATTATTTAAATAGGTGATGAAATAAAAATCATAACTGTAAAACTAATAATCTATACACATTTTGATCATCAAACAATTTGCTTGTCAGGGTAAATTATTAAAGATGCAACGATGGTGTACCCATGTGTTCCTTGTTGCTGAAGAACAACAGAACAAAACTTTTATTATGAAGAAAAGTCTGCTAAATTATGATGGAAATAGATTTAAAAAAACAAAAAACAATGAACGTATAACTAAAAGCGATTCATCATAAGACTTTGTTTACTATCAGTGTTTAAACTTCTTTATCAGGGGCCTAATAAAAGCCTCTACACTCAAGAAAATTTCTATTAAATTACAGAATTTGCCAATAATTTCAAGTTTATCTTGTAAAATGTCTTCCCATTTTTTAGCTGTGTTGATACATTATTCCACAAAATGGAAAGCGTGCCCTTTCTCCCAAATTTAGAAAAAAAGTCCTGACTATGGACAATTGGACATTAAGACAATTTGTTAGTCATTAAAACAAGAAAAAAGCAAATATTAACTTTTCCAAATAATTTCAGTTTTCCAGGTGGCATGAAGGACTCTACTGATCGAGATCTCGTACACACGGCCCTGCGTGAGACGCACGAAGAGATTGGTCTATCAGAAGAACACGTCGATGTCTGGGGCAAGCTTCCACCCTCACGAGCTAGAGTAAATTTTTCAAATATTATCCCATCATGATGTCAGCTTCTATAAAAAAATATCTTAAAACATTTTCCTGGTTTCATAAATATCAAAAAAAGCTGTCTGGTTAATCATTCTCAAGTTCTCGTATTGTTGTTTAACAGCAAGAAAGTGACCTGATAGGTCTATATAAAGCTTTGAAAATAGCACGCCCAATTGAAAATATACAAGTTTTTAGGGCTTGTTGGTTTGTGATTACTGTAATACTCTTATATTTATTCAACACTATTCTGGTATTATTTGCATTATTAGCTTGTTTGTGTGCACCAGTAATAATAAAGACATCAAGTTTGAATTGTACCATCCAGCTTTTTAAGAGGAGAACATGAAAAGAAACTAAAGATTAATAAGTCAATTTCAGGTACTTATGTGTCAGTAAGACTTTTTCGCAGATGATCATGAAAAATATATTTTTCTGTAAAAAGATACATGACTTGTGTAATATTGCCTTAATAAAGTAAGAGGTTATAATTCAACACAAAATGTGTGTGTTTCCTGGGCTTAATAAATGTAAGTAAATGAGCCTCACTCTGGGAAAACAGGGCTTAATGCATGTGCGTAAAGTATCGTCCCAGATAAGTCTGTGCAGTCCACATAGGCTAATCATCAGAGACGACAATTTCCGAGTTAATTGTATTTTTCGATTAAAGGAAGTCCCTTCTTAGAAAAAATCTAGTTTAGGCGGAAAGTCTAGGAGGACACTTTGCGCACATGCATTAAACCCCGTTTTCCCAGAGTGAGGATTAAATCTATGTGGTGTATTATGTGAACTTTGTGTAACTGTTTCAGGCAGGGAGCCAGGTAACACCAGTGTTGGGATTCTATGGAAACTACGAAGATAAACCATGGAAGATCAATAGAAAAGAGGTAACAACAGTTGGTTATGACACACCAATAATACTGGCAATAAAAAATGTAAAATACAGTTTGTTTGCTCACAGTGATCTAATGGTAATGACCACAAAATATGCCCCCTGCCTCACGCTTATACAAAATTATGGGTGTACTGTTTTGCTTATGTTAGTAAGATAATTAAGTTTCAGTTCTCTAACTTGTTCAGTTTTCATCCAATCTTCATCAAACATGATGACTACCAATAAACAATTCAAATGTTTAAAGGCAGGGGTGGGAGGGGGGCTATAGCTCTTGTTTATAATTTATAATAATTAATATCTAGGTTAAATAATTAGTAAGAAAATATACATTAAAGAAAGGTATTGTGCATAAACACATCACTTTACCACACTTTGAAAACAAGAACTTAAAATGTAAATAATATTATTATTATCAAGACAAATATTGGAATCCTTTAACTAAATGTTTGCTTTTGTTCAAAGTCAAACTGTTTGGCAACGGGCTACTCAAAATAAATAAAGCCCCTTATCATGATAAAGAGGTTGCTTTTTTTTAATTCGTAACATCTTAATTGCAGTCCATACATTTTCTCTGTCACTTGTTGATGTATTGAGTCTAATTCTGGGAAAACAGGTCTTAATGCATGTGCGTAATGAGTTGTCCCAGATTAAACGGTGCAGTTTGCACAGGCAAATAAGGGATGACACATTTCGCCTAAACTGGATTTTTGCTAAGAAGAAAGCTCCTTTAAACAAAAATTCCTAAAAAGGGGAAAATGTTGTTCCTGATTATCTCATGCAAACTGCACAGGCTAATCTGGGTCGACAGTTTACGCACATCTATTTTTTCTAGAATGAGACTCAATTTATAGCCTGTCTTTCTAGGTTCAAGAAATATTTACCCGGTCAATAGTGTCTCTGTGTGACAATGACAACATCCGGACCACTCAGTTTCGGTACGAAAACACCGGCTACACAATGCCCGTGTTCTTTGGATCGAGTGCTGAATATAGAGTCTGGGGTCTGACGGCATTGATACTCCACCAAGTGCTCTCAACAATCATGCCTGGGATTTATAACTTCAAAGTTAAACATAAACGCTAAGAAGAAAAAAAGACCTTTTGTGTGGATGTGTTAATTTGTGGATTTCTGATTGTGGAAAAAAAAGAGGAATTTGCGTTGGTAATTTTCCAATGTGTTTGTGTTTAATTCGTGGATCAGTCAAGCCATTAAATCAACAAAAATTAATGTGCCGCAAATAATTCTGATTTTACAGTATTCGGAAAAATACCATGGGTCGGTAAAATACCCAAGGAACTGTCTGCTTATTTTGATTGCTGGGCTGTCAACAATCATGCCTATATATAGGTATATAATTCAAAAGTCAAACATAAAAGTTGACACTATATAAAATGGTAGTAGTTACTAGCAATAACTGTTAAGTTATTACCACTAAAGAAAGAATGTGAATTAGTTCAGTTTTATTAATTTATATTGCTTTTTTTAATTTTTGTGTACTGAAATCAAAGCGTTAATCTTATTTTAACAAGATTTACATAAATTGAGCTTCAATTTTATTTTAAAATATCTAGTCAAAGTATAGCGTTTGTTTGGCTGCGTGTTTCTGCACAGGCAATGTGTTACTTTTGATAATTTGTAAACCAAATGTATTTTTTTATGAAGTCTGTTAAACAAAATTTAAGTAAACTTTAAGGTGCTTTTAAATTACTGTTAATATTAATGAGTTGTTATGTTAGATTGAATCACATTCACTTGTTACGAGAATAAAACTTTAAAAGTGCACTTCCTTTATTTAAGGCTCATGTATGTATGATACTTTGTCACTACTTATATGTTGGTGTTGACCATGTTAAGAAATCCATTGTGATATTTTATTTCTCCCCATCAAAAGTGTTTTTGGTATATTCTGGTTTGCATTCACGATCTTTTCAGGTGTACTACTTTCTTTTCAACTCTGTAAGTCTAACAGTCAGATTGTCAGCAAACTTCATAGAATTGTGTGTGCGGGCATAATAGCTTAGTCAAATTATGACGTCACAGAAATTGAGTTATAGCCCTAGAATTATCTTAACCTTTATACAATGTAGATGTTTCTATGCACTTATATCCATGGCATTGTTCATCAAATGTGAATGAAATGGTACTGGTTATTATCATCTAAGTCAAGTTTGATAATCAATGAAATCAAGCGTACGCTCAGGATCTTTATTTCAATATTAAATCATTGTGTAGAGACCTCCTTATTCTGTTACCTTGTGTTACCTTGTGTTACCACAGGACATGCAGTGTGACGACACCACACACTCGTGAGAAGGTAGACATTCATAGCTGCAGTACCAGTTTTTAATTAAGGTAGCGCACCCGTAAGGATTTCCCGCGATTTCTTCTAAGATCGAAGAGCCTTTTTACATGTTTACATGTACTTATGGATATCTAATTTAAGCAGGTATTAATGTTAAGTTGTCATGGCCGAGTGGTTAAGGCGATAGACTTGAAATCTTTTGGGATTTTCCCGCGCAGGTTGAATCCTGCCAACAACGCATACTTTTTGCGACGTGTTTTATTTTTTTTCTAACCTAATTTGATTAAATATAGAATATAAGCTATGTTTATTGTTAAACATTCTTCAATTTTTAAAATTAAAACAACGTTATGGCTAAATTGTGTGATTTACTGCGGAAAATACGAATCATGCATGTTGCATTTTTATTTTTATTTAAAAAAGTAAATGGTAAATCTGTCTATTTGTTGGTATTTTTGCTGTCTATAGTGTATCTATAAAAACTTAGTTCAAAATATTACTTAAATGAAGCTATTTTAAATTTTATGACACTTTGTTTTTAACCAACCCAATTTCTACTTGGCTGAAACCACTAACATTTCATGGCGCTCTTCCATAGATAACAAGTTATAAAAAATAAATGTCTGTAAAAGAATACTTATTTCATTTTGTTTAAACTTTAAACACTTTACTGCATCTGTACACACCAACTGCATGCCCATATTTGGAAATCTGGATGAATTATGGAACTTTTATATAACCTAGGGGTGCAAATAAACTGGACAAAAGCCGAGCGTGGGGGTGGTTTTGAAAAAANGTGCCTATTGTAAAAAGCATTTTTTCAAGATACAAAGGGCTATAACTCCGTTATTAACAGATGTTGTACAATGCCATTTGGCGTGCATCATCGTCTTATCCATATATATACTCATACCAAGTTTCAATGAAATCCGCCAAAGCACTTCCAAGATATGGCTCCGGACACAAAAGTGCCTATTGTAAAAAGCATTTTTTCAAGATACAAAGAGCTATAACTCCGTAATTAACAGATGGTGTACAATGAAATAAAAATCATAACTGTAAAACTAATAATCTATACACATTTTGATCATCAAACAATTTGCTTGTCAGGGTAAATTATTAAAGATGCAACGATGGTGTACCCATGTGTCTCTTGTTGTTGAAGAACAACAGAACAATACTGTCATTATAAAGAAAAGTCTGCTAAATTATGATGGAAATAGATTTAAAAAAAAGGGCAATGAACGCATAACTAAAAGGGATTCATCATTAAGACTTTGTTAACTATCAGTGTTTAAACTTCTTTAGCAGGGGCCTAATAAAGGCCTAGCTCTTCCCTCAAGACAATTTCTTTAAAATTTTAGAATTTGCCCATTATTTCAAGTTTATTTTGTTAAATGTCTTTCAATTTCTTTGTTGTGGTGATATATTATTCCACAAAATGGAAAGCATGCCCTTTCTCCCAAAATTAGAAAAAAAGTCCTGACTATGGACAATTGGACATAAAGACAATTTGTTAGTCATTAAAACAAGAAAAAAGCAAATATTAATTTTTCCAAATAACTTCAGTTTTCCAGGTGGCATGAAGGACTCTACTGATGGAGATCTCGTTCACACGGCCCTGCGTGAGACTCGTGAAGAGATTGGTCTATCAAGAGAACACGTCGATGTCTGGGGGAAGCTTCCACCCTCACGCGCTAGAGTAAATTTTTCAAATATTATCTCATCATGATGTGAGCTTCTATAAAAAAATCTTAAAAGGTTTGCCTGGTTTCATAAATCTCAAAAAAAGCTGTCTGGACAAGCAATCCCAAGTTCTCATATTGTTGTTTCACAGCAAGAAAGTGACCTGATGGGTCTATATAAAGCTCTAAAAATAGCACGCCCAATCGAAAATATACAAGTTTTCAGGGCTCGTGGGTTTGTGCTTAATGTAATACTAATTACTCTTATATTTCTTCAATTCTATTCTGGTGTTATATGCATCATTAGTTTGTTTGTGTGCTCCGGTAAAAATAAAGATATCAAGTTTGAATTGAACCATCCATCTTTTTTTACTAAAGATTTAAGGTACTTATGTGTCAGTAAGACTTTTTCCCAGATGTTTTTTTTTCCGGAAAAAGTTTAATGACTTGTGTAATATTGCGCTATTAAGTAAGAAATTATAATTAAACACAAAATATGTGTGTTTCCTGGGCTCAATAAATGTAAGTAAATGAGACGCCCTCAGGGAAAAACGGGGCTAAATGCATGTGCCTAAAGTATCGTCCCAGATTAGCCTATGCAGTCCCCATAGGCTAATCAGGGAGGACACTTTCCGCTTTCATTGTATTTTTCGTTGAAAGGAAGTCCCTTCTTAGCAAAAATCGTGTTCAGACGGCAAGTCTTGGACGACACTTTACGCACATCATTAAACCCAGTTTTCCCAGAGTGGAGCTTAAATATATGTGGTGTATTACTATTATTTTTACTTTGTGTAAATGTTTCAGGCAGGGAGCCAGGTAACACCTGTGTTGGGATTCTGTGGAAACTACGAAGAAAAACCATGGAAGATCAATAGTAAAGAGGTAATAACAGTTGGTTATGACACACCAATAATACTGGCAATACAAAATTTAACATACAGTTTGTTAACTCACAAAGATCTTATGTTATTTTTAGGTATTTATGTAATTACCACTAAATATGCCCCCTTCCTCACGCTTATAAAACATTATGGGTATATTGTTTTGCAAATGATCATTTAGATCACTGATCATTTAGTTTGAGTTCTCTTTCTTCTTCAGTTTTCATCCAATCATCATCAAACATGATGACTACCAATAAACAATTCATTTGTTTAAAGGCAGGTGGGGGAGGGGGGCTTTAGCTCTTGTTTATAATTTATAATTATTAATATCTAAGCCAAATAATTAGTTAAGTAAATATAAAGAAAGGTATTTTATGGATAACCAGGTCACTTTACCCTACTTTGAAAACAAGAACTTAAAATGTTAATAATATTATTATTAACAATACAAATATTGGAATTTTTTAAACAAAATGTTTGTTTTGTGCAATTTCTCACTGTTTAAAAACTGGTGACTTGAAATAAATAATGCACCTTATGTGATCAAGAAGTTGCTTTCGCTTCTTAACATCTGAATTGCAGTCCATAATTTTTCTCTGTCACTTGTGGATGTATTGAGTCTAATTCTGGGAAAACAGGTCTTAGTGCATGTGCGTAAAGTGTTGTCCCAGATTTACCGGTGCAAGCAAATAAGGGATGACACATTTCGCCTAAACTGGATTTTTGCTAAGAAGAAAGCTCCTTTAAACGAAAATTCCTAAAAAAGGGAAAGTGTTGTCCCTGATTAGCTCGTGCAAACTGCACAGGCTAATCTGGGTCGACAGTTTACGCACATGCAATTTTCCCAAAAGGAGACTCAATTTATAACCTGTCTTTCTAGGTTCAAGAAATATTTACCCGGTCAATAGTGTCTCTGTGTGACAATGACAACATCCGGACCACTCAGTTTCGGTACACCGAAAACTTCGTAAACACCGGCTACACAATGCCCGTATTCTTTGGATCAAGCGCTGAATACAGAGTCTGGGGACTGACAGCAGTGATACTTCACCAAGTGCTCTCAACAATCACGCCTGGGATTTATAACTTCAAAGTTAAACATAAACGCTAATAAGAAAAAAGACTTTTTGTGTGGATGTGTTAATTTGTGGATTTCTGATTTTGGAAAAAAAAGAGAGGAATTTGCGTTGGTAATTTTCCAATGTGTTTGTGTTAAATTCGTGGATCAGTCAAGCCATGAAATCAACAAAAATGTATGTGCCACAAATAATTCTGATTTTACAGTAATCGGAAAAATACCATGGGTCGGTAAAATACGCAATTTACTGTCTGCTTATTTTGATTGCTGGGCTGTCAACAATCGTGCCTTAGGTATATGTGGCGTGTTCTGGGAAAACTGGGCAAAATGCTTGTGCGTAAAGTGTCATCCCAGATTAGCCTGTGCAGTCCGCACAGGCTAATCCGGGATGACACTTTCCGCCTAAACTAGATTTTCGCTAAGAAGAGACATCATTTAAACCTAAAATTCCATTAAAGCGGAAATTGTCGTCCCTGATTAGCCTGTGCGGACTGCACAGGCTAATCTGGGATGACAGTTTAGGCACAAGCATTTTGCCCAGTTTTGTCACATAACGCCACATATAATTCAAAAGTCAAACATAAAAGTTGACACTATATAAAATGATAGTAGTTACTAGTAATTACTGTTAAATTATTACCACTAATTAAAGAATGTGAATTAGTTATATGACATTTGCCTGGTTCAGGTTTATTAATTTGTATAATTGCTTTCTTTAATTTTTGTGTACTGAAATCAAAGCGTTAAACTTATTTTAACAAGATTTACGTAAATTGAGGTTCAATTTAATTTTTTAAATATCTAGTAAAAGTATAGCGTTTGTTTGGCTGCGTGTTTCTGCGCAGGCAATGTGTTACTTTTGTTAATTTGTAAACCAAATGTAATTTTTAATGAAGTCTGTTAAAAAAAATGAAAGTAAGCTTTAATGTGATTTTAAATTACTGTTAATATTAATGAGTTTTTATGTTTGATTGAATCACATTCACTTGTTACGAGAATAAAACTTTAAAAGTGCACTTCCTTTATTTCAGACTCCTGGATGTTTTTTCCCCAAAATCTATCAAATTCTGGACTGGGGTTATTATCAAGAGTAAATAAGGAATAATGATGGTGCCCATGAATAATATAATTTTGTTGAAGATCCAAATAAAACTGTTCAATTAACAGAGTAAAAGGAAGTGATTTACTTACGGGCCAAAATAAGCAAACCAATATACTTCCCTATCTTCAACCAAGTTTCAAAATTATGCATAACACGAAATTACATTAGAGGCTTGCGTAAATCTGGCTTGATGAGCTTAGTTGGTAGAGTGCTGGACTACATAATATGTAAGCAGGTTGGAACTAGCCAAGCTTCATAACTCGTTAATGGGATTGGTGGTGATATAATCCTTTCTACTGCCATTTTCTGCTTTCCTCTGATTCAAGTATGGTAGCTGTCAACTGGCAAAATAAGTGCATTTAGCACTTGTAAGTACTGCTTTCTCAGGAAAAGTGTCTGTTTGTTTACAGAGTGTCGTCATACTGTTAAACCGATATTATTTGTCAGACCCATCTTCGTGGGTCTGCTTAAAGATGAAGTTTTAATTGAAAGTTTACATCAGAAGTCTTCTATCAGATCCAACGAATATGCCCGATTATACTAAATTAAATAAAATCTACAGCATGACTTTATCACTGAAATGAACTTTCTGGCAGAAATTCAAATAAACAAACATGTAAAATCTATTCATTTATTGGACGTTTATACATAAATAGAACCTCGTATCCACGACTACCGTCGTCATTTTTAACATGCAATAAAATGTACAGCATTAATCATAGTGAACACAAAATATTCAAATAAGGAATCATCAACATTTGAAAGTCGACTGTGTTTCAATAAGTAGAATCTTTTTCAATATTTAATATTAATGTTATATTTATAAACAATACTCTGTGTTTAAAGTTTGTCTACCAACGCAGTTATAAAATGAACATCAGTATAAATGATTTCAGAACAGCAACTTCTTGCAATAAAGCAAACACAGCTTTAAGTGATCAATATGTTAATTGATAACAATTTCCCACATTCAAACAGCAAGTTTTGTATGGACAAAAACAAAAATGTCTGTTGTTAAATCTCCAAATAAACACCATAAAAATAGTCCTACAACTGTAAACTATAGATTGCAATGTAATTGCAGACTTTGTTGTAAGGTCTAGTTAAAATCAAAAGAACTGTTGCATTACTTGTGTTTATCTGTTAATTTACAACTGTTGATTGTTCTGATGGACATGTAAAAATTACAAAAGAAGGACCTTAATTCCACAAAATTTGTTGCAGCATAATTTCCATTTTCATGATCATCTACACACTAATGTCATTCAGCTGTTGAAGTTTGAGCAAAATCTTCCAAGCAGTTAAAGAGAAGTTAGGTACACAAACTTCGGGACGTACATAAAACAGAAGACAAGTGCAGTGTTAATAAAATGTTTCCCACTTTGTGGGAGGGGACAAAAATCAACAATTGACAACAGATTCAACACCTTTCAGATGTTTTAACAAATACATTTTTTATTTAGTCAGCGGAACAGCAAAATATATGTCTATATAATTATTAGTAAGAGTCCAACAAGCTTTAATGAAACATCTCTTTTGAAA